>CAWUFW010017107.1:0-278540 GCA_963921515.1 Calotriton arnoldi
CAACCTCCAGTGGCTCATTTTTATAATTGCATTCTGGGGCATATGGTTCCAGCCGGCGGTCTCTCAATAATTCCCTCCAGTGGGCGGTGCTTTTTACTCTGTTTCAATGAATCACTATTCACAAGTGTCAGCATACGTTACTCCGCATCCAAGCCCAATTTTCAAGGCTGGTTCGGATCCAATACCAAAGATGGTCTTTGGCGGCACCTCATCGCCCTGGTACGTTTTCATATGCACAAAGTCGGTCCAAGGTGGGCAATGGTGGCGCTCTTGTTGGTGGTGCGTCGCTCTCGGCGGGACCAAGCCGACAACATATCAACACAATTCCTCCCAGACGGAAAGAAGGTGAGCCGCACTCGTAACTTGCTGAATATCAATTTAATTCGATACTTATTAAAACAGTGTTGCAGTCCTAACGCGTTTCAGTCTATCATAGACCTTTCTCAAACGTAAGCCTGCGCCTCACATGCCGCTAGACTCCACAGCCAAATGACCGCATTTAATTTACAACCTCCAGTGGCTCAATTTCATAATTGCATTCTGGGGCATATGGTTCCAGCCAGCAGTCTCTCAATAATTCCCTCCAGTGGGCGGTGCTTTTTACTCTGTTTCAATGAATCACTATTCACAAGTATCAGCATACGTTACCCCGCATCCAAGCCCAATTTTCAAGGCTGGTTCGGATCCAATACCAAAGACAGTCTTTGGCGGCACCTCATCGCCCTGGTACGTTTTCACGAGCACAAAGTCGGTCCGAGGTGGGCAATGGTGGCGCTCTTGTTGGTGATGCATCGCTCCTCGGCGGGACCAAGCCGACAACATATCAACACAATTCCTCCCAGAGGGAAAGAAGGTGAGCCGCACTCGTAACTTGCTGAATTTCAATTTAATTCGATACTTATTAAAACAGTGTGGCAGTCCTAACGCGTTTCAGTCTATCAAAAACCTTTCTCAAAGGTAAGCTTGCACCTCACGTGCCGCTAGTCTCCACAGCCAAATGTCCGTATTTAATTTACAACCTCCAGTGGCTCATTTTTATAATTGCATTCTGGGGCACGTGGTTCCAGTCGGCAGTCTCTCAATAATTCCCTCCAGTGGGCGGTGCTTTTTACTCTGTTTCAATGAATAACTATTCACCAGTGTCAGCATACGTTACTCCGCATCCAAGCCCAATTTTCCAAGGCTGGTTCGGATCCAATACCAAAGAACGGTCTTTGGCGGCACCTCATCGCCCTGGTACGTTTTCCACGAGCACAAAGTCGGTCCGAGGTGGGCAATGGTGGCGCTCTTGTTGGTGGTGCGTCGCTCCTCGGCGGGACCAAGCTGACAACATATCAACACAATTCCTCCCAGACGGAAGGAAGGTGAGCCGCACTTCAGTAACTTGCTGAATTTCAATTTAATTCGATACTTATTAAAACAGTGTGGCAGTCCTAACGCGTTTCAGTCTATCATACACATTTCTCAAAGGTAAGCCTGCACCTCACATGCCGCTAGTCTCCACAGCCAAATGACCGCATTTAATTTACAACCTCCAGTGGCTCATTTTTATAATTGCATTCTGGGGCATGTGGTTCCAGCCGGCAGTCTCTCAATAATTCCCTCCAGTGGGCGGTGCTTTTTACTCTGTTTCAATGAATCACTGTTCACAAGTGTCAGCATACGTTACCCGGCATCCAAGCCCAATTTTCAAGGCTGGTTGGGATCCAATACCAAAGACAGTATTTGGCGGCACCTCATCGCCCTGGTACGTTTTCACAAGCAGAAAGTCGGTCCGAGGTGGGCAATGTTGGCGATCTTGTTGGTGATGCATCGCTCCTCGGCGGGACCAAGCCGACAACATATCAACACAATTCCTCCCAGAGGGAAAGAAGGTGAGCCGCACTCACAACTTGCTGAATTTCAATTTAATTCGATACTTATTAAAACAGTGTGGCAGTCCTAACGCGTTTCAGTCTATCAAAAACCTTTCTCAAAGGTAAGCTTGCCACCTCACGTGCCGCTAGTCTCCACAGCCAAATGTCCGTATTTTAATTTACAACCTCCAGTGGCTCATTTTTATAATTGCATTCTGGGGCACGTGGTTCCAGTCGGCACTCTCTCAATAATTCCCTCCAGTGGGCGGTGCTTTTTACTCTGTTTCAATTAATCACTATTCACAAGTGTCAGCATACGTTACTCCGCATCCAAGCCCAATTTTCAAGGCTGGTTTGGATCCAATACCAAGACGGTCTTTGGCGGCACCTCATACGCCCTGAGTACGTTTTCACGAGCACAAAGTCGGTCCGAGGTGGGCAATGGTGGCGCTCTTGTTGGTGGTGCGTCGGCTCCTCGGCGGGACCAAGCCGACAACATATCAACACAGTTCCTCCCAGACGGAAAGAAGGTGAGCCGCACTCGTAACTTGCTGAATTTCAATTTAATTTGATACTTATTAAAACAGTGTGGCAGTCCTAACGCGTTTCAGTCTATCATAGACCTTTCTCAAGGGAAGCCTGCACCTCACGTGCCGCTAGTCTCCACAGCCAAATGTCCGCATTTAATTTACAACCTCCAGTGGCTCATTTTCATAATTGCATTCTGGGGCATGTGGTTCCAGCCGGCAGTCTCTCAATAATTCCCTCCAGTGGGCGGTGCTTTTTACTCTGTTTCAATGAATCACTATTCACAAGTGTCAGCATACGTTACCCCGCATCCAAGCCCAATTTTCAAGGCTGGTTCGGATCCAATACCAAAGACGGTCATTGGCGGCACCTCATCGCCCTGGTACGTTTTCACGAGCACAAAGTCGGTCCGAGGTGGGCAATGGTGGCGCTCTTGTTGGTGGTGCGTCGCTCCTCGGCGGGACCAAGCCGACAACATATCAACACAATTCCTCCCAGACGGAAAGAAGGTGAGCCGCACTCGTAACTTGCTGAATTTCAATTTAATTCGATACTTATTAAAACAGTGTGGCAGTCCTAACGCGTTTCAGTCTATCATAGACCTTTCTCAAAGGTAAGCCTGCACCTCACGTGCCGCTAGTCTCCACAGCCAAATGTCCGCATTTAATTTACAACCTCCAGTGGCTCATTTTTATAATTGCATTCTGGGGCATGTGGTTCCAGCCGGCAGTCTCTCAATAATTCCCTCCAGTGGGCGGTGCTTTTTACTCTGTTTCAATGAATCACTATTCACAAGTGTCAGCATACGTTACCCCGCATCCAAGCCCAATTTTCAAGGCTGGTTCCGGATCCAATACCAAAGACGGTCTTTGGCGGCACCTCATCGCCCTGGTACGTTTTCACGAGCACAAAGTCGGTCCGAGGTGGGCAATGGTGGCGCTCTTGTTGGTGGTGCGTCGTTCCTCGGTGGGACCAAGCCGACAATATATCAACACAATTCCTCCCAGACAGAAAGAAGGTGAGCCGCACTCGTAACTTGCTGAATTTCAATTTAATTCGATACTTATTAAAACAGTGTGGCAGTCCTAACGCGTTTCAGTCTATCATAGACCTTTCTCAAAGGTAAGCCTGCACCTCACGTGCCGCTAGTCTCCACAGCCAAATGTCCGCATTTAATTTACAACCTCCAGTGGCTCATTTTTATAATTGCATTCTGGGGCATGTGGTTCCAGCCGGCAGTCTCTCAATAATTCCCTCCAGTGGGCGGTGCTTTTTACTCTGTTTCAATGAATCACTATTCACAAGTGTCAGCATACGTTACCCCGCATCCAAGCCCAATTTTCAAGGCTGGTTCCGGATCCAATACCAAAGACGGTCTTTGGCGGCACCTCATCGCCCTGGTACGTTTTCACGAGCACAAAGTCGGTCCGAGGTGGGCAATGGTGGCGCTCTTGTTGGTGGTGCGTCGCTCCTCGGCGGGACCAAGCCGACAACATATCAACACAATTCCTCCCAGACGGAAAGAAGGTGAGCCGCACTCGTAACTTGCTGAATTTCAATTTAATTTGATACTTATTAAAACAGTGTGGCAGTCCTAACGCGTTTCAGTCTATCATAGACCTTTCTCAAGGGAAGCCTGCACCTCACGTGCCGCTAGTCTCCACAGCCAAATGTCCGCATTTAATTTACAACCTCCAGTGGCTCATTTTTATAATTGCATTCTGGGGCATGTGGTTCCAGCCGGCAGTCTCTCAATAATTCCCTCCAGTGGGCGGTGCTTTTTACTCTGTTTCAATGAATCACTATTCACAAGTGTCAGCATACGTTACCCCGCATCCAAGCCCAATTTTCAAGGCTGGTTCGGATCCAATACCAAAGACAGTCTTTGGCGGCACCTCACATCGCCCTGGTACGTTTTCACGAGCACAAAGTCGGTCCGAGGTGGGCAATGGTGGCGCTCTTGTTGGTGATGCATCGCTCCTCGGCGGGACCAAGCCGACAACATATCAATACAATTCCTCCCAGAGTGAAAGAAGGTGAGCCGCACTCGCAACTTGCTGAATTTCAATTTAATTCGATACTTATTAAAACAGTGTGGCAGTCCTAACGTGTTTCAGTCTATCATAGAGCTTTCTCAAAGGTGCACCTCACGTGCCGCTAGTCTCCACAGCCAAATGTCCGTATTTAATTTACAACCTCCAGTGGCTAATTTTTATAATTGCATTCTGGGGCACGTGGTTCCAGTCGGCACTTTCTCAATAATTCCCTCCAGTGGGCGGTGCTTTTCACTCTGTTTCAATGAATCACTATTCACAAGTGTCAGCATACGTTACTCCGCATCCAAGCCCAATTTTCAAGGCTGGTTTGGATCCAATACCAAAGACGGTCTTTGGCGGCACCTCATCGCCCTGGTACGTTTTCACGAGCACAAAGTCGGTCCGAGGTGGGCAATGGTGGCGCTCTTGTTGGTGGTGCGTGGCTCCTCGGCGTGACCAAGCCGACAACATATCAACACAATTCCTCCCAGACGGAAAGAAGGTGAGCCGCACTTGTAACTTGCTGAATTTCAATTTAATTAGATACTTATTAAAACAGTGTGGTAGTCCTAACGTGTTTCAGTCTATCATAGACCTTTCTCAAAGGTAAGCTTGCACCTCACGTGCCGCTAGTCTCCACAGCCAAATGTTCGCATTTAATTTACAACCTCCAGTGGCTCATTTTTATAATTGCATTCTGGGGCATGTGGTTCCAGCCGGCAGTCTCTCAATAATTCCCTCCAGTGGGCGGTGCTTTTACTCTGTTTCAATGAATCACTGTTCACAAGTGTCAGCATACGTTACCCCGCATCCAAGCCCAATTTTCAAGGCTGGTTCGGATCCAATACCAAAGACGGTCTTTGGCGGCACCTCATCGCCCTTGTACGTTTTCACGAGCACAAAGTCGGTCCGAGGTGGGCAATGGTGGCGCTCTTGTTGGTGGTGCGTCGCTCCTCGGCGGGACCAAGCCGACAACATATCAACACAATTCCTCCCAGACGGAAAGAAGGTGAGCCGCACTCATAACTTGCTGAATTTCAATTTAATTCGATACTTATTAAAACAGTGTGGCAGTCCTAACGCGTTTCAGTCTATCATAGACCTTTCTCAAAGGTAAGCCTGCACCTCACGTGCCGCTAGTCTCCACAGCCAAATGTCCGCATTTAATTTACAACCTCCAGTGGCTCATTTTTATAATTGCATTCTGGGGCATGTGGTTCCAGCCGGCAGTCTCTCAATAATTCCCTCCAGTGGGCGGTGCTTTTTACTCTGTTTCAATGAATCACTATTCACAAGTGTCAGCATACGTTACCCCGCATCCAAGCCCAATTTTCAAGGCTGGTTCGGATCCAATACCAAAGACGGTCTTTGGCGGCACCTCATCGCCCTGGTACGTTTTCACGAGCACAAAGTCGGTCCGAGGTGGGCAATGGTGGCGCTCTTGTTGGTGGTGCGTCGCTCCTCGGCGGGACCAAGCCGACAACATATCAACACAATTCCTCCCAGACGGAAAGAAGGTGAGGCCGCACTCGTAACTTGCTGAATTTCAATTTAATTCGATACTTATTAAAACAGTGTGGCAGTCCTAACGCGTTTCAGTCTATCATACACCTTTCTCAAAGGTAAGCCTGCACCTCACATGCCGCTAGTCTCCACAGCCAAATGACCGCATTTAATTTACAACCTCCAGTGGCTCATTTTTATAATTGCATTCTGGGGCATGTGGTTCCAGCCGGCAGTCTCTCAATAATTCCCTCCAGTGGGCGGTGCTTTTTACTCTGTTTCAATGAATCACTATTCACAAGTGTCAGCATACGTTACCCCGCATCCAAGCCCAATTTTCAAGGCTGGTTCGGATCCAATACCAAAGACAGTCTTTGGCGGCACCTCATCGCCCTGGTACGTTTTCACGAGCACAAAGTCGGTCCGAGGTGGGCAATGGTGGCGCTCTTGTTGGTGGTGCATCGCTCCTCGGCGGGACCAAGCCGACAACATATCAACACAATTCCTCCCAGACGGAAAAGAAGGTGAGCCGCACTCACAACTTGCTGAATTTCAATTTAATTCGATACTTATTAAAACAGTGTGGCAGTCCTAACGCGTTTCAGTCTATCATAGACCTTTCTCAAAGGTAAGCCTGCACCTCACGTGCCGCTAGTCTCCACAGCCAAATGTCCGCATTTAATTTACAACCTCCAGTGGCTCATTTTTATAATTGCATTCTGGGGCACGTGGTTCCAGTCGGCACTCTCTCAATAATTCCCTCCAGTGGGCGGTGCTTTTTACTCTGTTTCAATTAATCACTATTCAAAAGTGTCAGCATACGTTACTCCGCATCCAAGCCCAATTTTCAAGGCTGGTTTGGATCCAATACCAAAGACGGTCTTTGGCGGCACCTCATCGCCCTGGTACGTTTTCACGAGCACAAAGTCGGTCCGAGGTGGGCAATGGTGGCGCTCTTGTTGGTGGTGCGTCGCTCCTCGGCGGGACCAAGCCGACAACATTTCAACACAATTCCTCCCAGACGGAAAGAAGGTGAGCCGCACTCGTAACGTGCTGAATTTCAATTTAATTCGATACTTATTAAAACAGTGTGGCAGTCCTAACGCGTTTCAGTCTATCATACACATTTCTCAAAGGTAAGCCTGCACCTCACATGCCGCTAGTCTCCACAGCCAAATGACCGCATTTAATTTACAACCTCCAGTGGCTCAATTTTATAATTATATTCTGGGGCATGTGGTTTCAGCCGGCAGTCTCTCAATAATTCCCTCCAGTGGGCGGTGCTTTTTACTCTGTTTCAATGAATCACTATTCACAAGTGTCAGCATACGTTACCCCGCATCCAAGCCCAATTTTCAAGGCTGGTTCGGATCCAATACCAAAGACAGTCTTTGGCGGCACCTCATCGCCCTGGTACGTTTTCACGAGCACAAAGTCGGTCCGAGGTGGGCAATGGTGGCGCTCTTGTTGGTGATGCATCGCTCATCCGCGGGACCAAGCCTACAACATATCAACACAATTCCTCCCAGAGGGAAAGAAGGTGAGCCGCACTCGCAACTTCTTGAATTTCAATTTAATTCGATACTTATTAAAACAGTGTGGCAGTCCTAACGCGTTTCAGTCTATCAAAAACCTTTCTCAAAGGTAAGCCTGCACCTCATGTGCCGCTAATTTCCACAGCCAAATGTCCGCATTTAATTTACAACCTCCAGTGGCTCATTTTTATAATTGCATTCTGGGGCACGTGGTTCCAGTCGGCAGTCTCTCAATAATTCCCTCCAGTGGGCGGTGCTTTTTACTCTGTTTCAATGAATAACTATTCACCAGTGTCAGCATACGTTACTCCGCATCCAAGCCCAATTTTCAAGGCTGGTTTGGATCCAATACCAAAGACGGTCTTTGGCGGCACCTCATCGCCCTGGTACGTTTTCACGAGCACAAAGTCGGTCCGAGGTGGGCAATGGTGGCGCTCTTGTTGGTGGTGCGTCGCTCCTTGGCGGGACCAAGCCGACAACATATCAACACAATTCCTCCCACACAGAAAGAAGGTGAACCGCACTCGTAACTTGCTGAATTTCAATTTAATTCGATACTTATTAAAACAGTGTGGCAGTCCTAATGCGTTTCAGTCTATCATAGACCTTTCTCAAAGGTAAGCCTGCACCTCACGTGCCGCTAGTCTCCACAGCCAAATGTCCGCATTTAATTTACAACCTCCAGTGGCTCATTTTTATAATTGCATTCTGGGGCATGTGGTTCCAGCCGGCAGTCTCTCAATAATTCCCTCCAGTGGGTGGTGCTTTTTACTCTGTTTCAATGAATCACTATTTACAAGTGTCAGCATACGTTACCCCGCATCCAAGCCCAATTTTCAAGGCTGGTCCCGATCCAATACCAAAGACGGTCTTTGGCAGCACCTCATCGCCCTGGTACGTTTTCACGAGCACAAAGTCGGTCCGAGGTGGTCAATGGTGGCGCTCTTTTTGGTGGTGCGTCGTTCCTCGGCGGGACCAAGCCGACAACATATCAACACAATTCCTCCCAGACGGAAAGAAGGTGAGCCGCACTCGTAACGTGCTGAATTTCAATTTAATTCGATACTTATTAAAACAGTGTGGCAGTCCTAACGCGTTTCAGTCTATCATACACATTTCTCAAAGGTAAGCCTGCACCTCACGTGCCGCTAGTCTCCACAGCCAAATGTCTGCATTTAATTTACAACCTCCAGTGGCTCATTTTTATAATTGCATTCTGGGGTGTGTGGTTCCAACCGGCAGTCTCTCAATAATTCCCTCCAGTGGGCGGTGCTTTTTACTCTGTTTCAATGAATCACTGTTCACAAGTGTCAGCATACGTTACCCGGCATCCAAGCCCAATTTTCAAGGCTGGTTGGGATCCAATACCAAAGAAAGTATTTGGCAGCACCTCATCGCCCTGGTACGTTTTCACAAGCACAAAGTCGGTCCGAGGTGGGCAATGGTGGCGCTCTTGTTGGTGATGCATCGCTCCTCTGCGGGACCAAGCCGACAACATATCATCACAATTCCTCCCAGAGGGAAAGAAGGTGAGCCGCACTCACAACTTCCTGAATTTCAATTTAATTTTATACTTATTAAAACAGTGTGGCACTCCTAACGTGTTTCAGTCTATCATAGACCTTTCTCAAAGGTAAGCCTGCACCTCACGTGCCGTTAATCTCCACAGCCAAATGTCCGCATTTAATTTACAACCTCCAGTGGCTCATTTTTATAATTGCATTCTGGGGCACGTGGTTCCAGTCGGCAGTCTCTCAATAATTCCCTCCAGTGGGCAGTGCTTTTTACTCTGTTTCAATGAATAACTATTCACCAGTGTCAGCATACGTTACTCCGCATCCAAGCCCAATTTTCAAGGCTGGTTTGGATCCAATACCAAAGACGGTCTTTGGCGGCACCTCATCGCCCTGGTACGTTTTCACGAGCACAAAGTCGGTCCGAGGTGGGCAATGATGGCGCTCTTGTTGGTGGTGCGTCGCTCCTCGGCGGGACCAAGCCGACAACATTTCAACACAATTCCTCCCAGACGGAAAGAAGGTGAGCCGCACTCGTAACGTGCTGAATTTCAATTTAATTCGATACTTATTAAAACAGTGTGGCAGTCCTAACGCGTTTCAGTCTATCATACACATTTCTCAAAGGTAAGCCTGCACCTCACATGCCGCTAGTCTCCACAGCCAAATGACCGCATTTAATTTACAACCTCCAGTGGCTCAATTTTATAATTATATTCTGGGGCATGTGGTTTCAGCCGGCAGTCTCTCAATAATTCCCTCCAGTGGGCGGTGCTGTTTACTCTGTTTCAATGAATCACTATTCAGAAGTGTCAGCATACGTTAACCCGCATCTAAGCCCAATTTTCAAGGCTGGTTCGGATCAAATACCAAAGACAGTCTTTGGCGGCACCTCATCGCCCTGGTACGTTTTCACGAGCACAAAGTCGGTCCGAGGTGGGCAATGGTGGCGCTCTTGTTGGTGATGCATCGCTCATCCGCGAGACCAAGCCTACAACATATCAACACAATTCCTCCCAGAGGGAAAGAAGGTGAGCCGCACTCGCAACTTGTTGAATTTCAATTTAATTCGATACTTATTAAAACAGTGTGGCAGTCCTAACGCGTTTCAGTCTATCAAAAACCTTTCTCAAAGGTAAGCCTGCACCTCACGTGCCGCTAATCTCCACAGCCAAATGTCCGCATTTAATTTACAACCTCCAGTGGCTCATTTTTATAATTGCATTCTGGGGCACGTGGTTCCAGTCGGCAGTCTCTCAATAATTCCCTCCAGTGGGCGGTGCTTTTTACTCTGTTTCAATGAATAACTATTCACCAGTGTCAGCATACGTTACTCCGCATCCAAGCCCAATTTTCAAGGCTGGTTTGGATCCAATACCAAAGACGGTCTTTGGCGGCACCTCATCGCCCTGGTACGTTTTCACGAGCACAAAGTCGGTCCGAGGTGGGCAATGGTGGCGCTCTTGTTGGTGGTGCGTCGCTCCTCGGCGGGACCAAGCCGACAACATTTCCAACACAATTCCTCCCAGACGGAAAGAAGGTGAGCCGCACTCGTAACGTGCTGAATTTCAATTTAATTCGATACTTATTAAAACAGTGTGGCAGTCCTAACGCGTTTCAGTCTATCATACACATTTCTCAAAGGTAAGCCTGCACCTCACATGCCGCTAGTCTCCACAGCCAAATGACCGCATTTAATTTACAACCTCCAGTGGCTCAATTTTATAATTATATTCTGGGGCATGTGGTTTCAGCCGGCAGTCTCTCAATAATTCCCTCCAGTGGGCGGTGCTTTTTACTCTGTTTCAATGAATCACTATTCAGAAGTGTCAGCATACGTTAACCCGCATCTAAGCCCAATTTTCAAGGCTGGTTCGGATCAAATACCAAAGACAGTCTTTGGCGGCACCTCATACGCCCTGGTACGTTTTCACGAGCACAAAGTCGGTCCGAGGTGGGCAATGGTGGGCGCTCTTGTTGGTGATGCATCGCTCACATCCGCGGGACCAAGCCTACAACATATCAACACAATTCCTCCCAGAGGGAAAAGAAGGTGAGCCGCACTCGCAACTTCTTGAATTTCAATTTAATTCGATACTTATTAAAACAGTGTGGCAGTCCTAACGCGTTTCCAGTCTATCAAAAACCTTTCTCAAAGGTAAGCCTGCACCTCACGTGCCGCTAATTTCCACAGCCAAATGTCCGCATTTAATTTACAACCTCCAGTGGCTCATTTTTATAATTGCATTCTGGGGCACGTGGTTCCAGTCGGCAGTCTCTCAATAATTCCCTCCAGTGGGCGGTGCTTTTTACTCTGTTTCAATGAATAACTATTCACCAGTGTCAGCATACGTTACTCCGCATCCAAGCCCAATTTTCAAGGCTGGTTTTGGATCCAACTACCAAAGACGGTCTTTGGCGGCACCTCATACGCCCTGGTACGTTTTCCACGAGCACAAAGTCGGTCCGAGGTGGGCAATGGTGGCGCTCTTGTTGGTGGTGCGTCGCTCCTTGGCGGGACCAAGCCGACAACATATCAACACAATTCCTCCCACACAGAAAGAAGGTGAACCGCACTCGTAACTTGCTGAATTTCAATTTAATTCGATACTTATTAAAACAGTGTGGCAGTCCTAATGCGTTTCCAGTCTATCATAGACCTTTCTCAAAGGTAAGCCTGCACCTCACGTGCCGCTAGTCTCCACAGCCAAATGTCCGCATTTAATTTACAACCTCCAGTGGCTCATTTTTATAATTGCATTCTGGGGCATGTGGTTCCCAGCCGGCAGTCTCTCAATAATTCCCTCCAGTGGGTGGTGCTTTTTACTCTGTTTCAATGAATCACTATTTACAAGTGTCAGCATACGTTACCCCGCATCCAAGCCCAATTTTCAAGGCTGGTCCCGATCCAATACCAAAGACGGTCTTTGGCAGCACCTCATCGCCCTGGTACGTTTTCACGAGCACAAAGTCGGTCCGAGGTGGTCAATGGTGGCGCTCTTTTTGGTGGTGCGTCGTTCCTCGGCGGGACCAAGCCGACAACATATCAACACAATTCCTCCCAGACGGAAAGAAGGTGAGCCGCACTCGTAACGTGCTGAATTTCAATTTAATTCAATACTTATTAAAACAGTGTGGCAGTCCTAACGCGTTTCAGTCTATCATACACATTTCTCAAAGGTAAGCCTGCACCTCACGTGCCGCTAGTCTCCACAGCCAAATGTCTGCATTTAATTTACAACCTCCAGTGGCTCATTTTTATAATTGCATTCTGGGGCGTGTGGTTCCAGCCGGCAGTCTCTCAATAATTCCCTCCAGTGGGCGGTGCTTTTTACTCTGTTTCAATGAATCACTGTTCACAAGTGTCAGCATACGTTACCCGGCATCCAAGCCCAATTTTCAAGGCTGGTTGGGATCCAATACCAAAGAAAGTATTTGGCAGCACCTCATCGCCCTGGTACGTTTTCACAAGCACAAAGTCGGTCCGAGGTGGGCAATGGTGGCGCTCTTGTTGGTGATGCATCGCTCCTCTGCGGGACCAAGCCGACAACATATCATCACAATTCCTCCCAGAGGAAAGAAGGTGAGCCGCACTCACAACTTGCTGAATTTCAATTTAATTTTTTATACTTATTAAAACAGTGTGGCACTCCTAACGTGTTTCAGTCTATCATAGACCTTTCTCAAAGGTAAGCCTGCACCTCACGTGCCGCTAATCTCCACAGCCAAATGTCCGCATTTAATTTACAACCTCCAGTGGCTCATTTTTATAATTGCATTCTGGGGCACGTGGTTCCAGTCGGCAGTCTCTCAATAATTCCCTCCAGTGGGCGGTGCTTTTTACTCTGTTTCAATGAATAACTATTCACCAGTGTCAGCATACGTTACTCCGCATCCAAGCCCAATTTTCAAGGCTGGTTTGGATCCAATACCAAAGACGGTCTTTGGCGGCACCTCATCGCCCTGGTACGTTTTCACGAGCACAAAGTCGGTCCGAGGTGGGCAATGGTGGCGCTCTTGTTGGTGGTGCGTCGCTCCTCGGCGGGACCAAGCCGACAACATTTCAACACAATTCCTCCCAGACGGAAAGAAGGTGAGCTGCACTCGTAACTTGCTGAATTTCAATTTCAATTTATACTTATTAAAACAGTGTGGCAGTCCTAACGCGTTTCAGTCTATTATACACCTTTCTCAAAGGTAAGCCTGCACCTCACGTGCCGCTAGTCTCCACAGCCAAATGCCCGCATTTAATTTACAACCTCCGGTGGCTAATTTTTATAATTGCATTCTGGGGCATGTGGTTTCAGCCGGCAGTCTCTCAATAATTCCCTCCAGTGGGCGGTGCTGTTTACTCTGTTTCAATGAATCACTATTCAGAAGTGTCAGCATACGTTAACCCGCATCTAAGCCCAATTTTCAAGGCTGGTTCGGATCAAATACCAAAGACAGTCTTTGGCGGCACCTCATCGCCCTGGTACGTTTTCACGAGCACAAAGTCGGTCCGAGGTGGGCAATGGTGGCGCTCTTGTTGGTGAGTGCATCGCTCCTCGGCGGGACCAAGCCTGACAACATATCAACACAATTCCTCCCAGAGCGGAAAGAAGGTGAGCCGCACTCGCAACTTGTCTGAATTTCAATTTAATTCGATACTTATTAAAACAGTGTGGCAGTCCTAACGCGTTTCAGTCTATCATAGACCTTTCTCAAAGGTAAGCCTGCACCTCACGTGCCGCTAGTCTCCACAGCCAAATGTCCGCATTTAATTTACAACCTCCAGTGGCTCATTTTTATAATTGCAATCTGGGGCACGTGGTTCCAGTCGGCAGTCTCTCAATAATTCCCTCCAGTGGGCGGTGCTTTTTACTCTGTTTCAATGAATAACTATTCACCAGTGTCAGCATACGTTACTCCGCATCCAAGCCCAATTTTCAAGGCTGGTTTGGATCCAATACCAAAGACGGTCTTTGGCGGCACCTCATCGCCCTGGTACGTTTTCACGAGCACAAAGTCGGTCAGAGGTGGGCAATGGTGGCGCACTTGTTGGTGGTGCGTCGCTCCTCGGCGGGACCAAGCCGACAACGTATCAACACAATTCCTGCCAGACGGAAAGAAGGTGAGCCGCACTCGTAACTTGCTGAATTTCAATTTAATTTGATACTTATTAAAACAGTGTGGCAGTCCTAACGCGTTTCAGTCTATCATAGACCTTTCTCAAAGGTAAGCCTGCACCTCACGTGCCGCTAGTCTCCACAGCCAAATGTCCGCATTTAATTTACAACCTCCAGTGGCTCATTTTTATAATTGCATTCTGGGGCATGTGGTTCCAGCCGGCAGTCTCTCAATAATTCCCTCCAGTGGGCGGTGCTTTTTACTCTGTTTCAATGAATCACTATTCACAAGTGTCAGCATACGTTACCCCGCATCCAAGCCCAATTTTCAAGGCTGGTTCGGATCCAATACCAAAGACGGTCTTTGGCGGCACCTCATCGCCCTGGTACGTTTTCACATGCACAAAGTCGGTCCGAGGTGGGCAATGGTGGCGCTCTTGTTGGTGGTGCGTCGCTCCTCGAGCGGGACCAAGCCGTACAACATATCAACACAATTCCTCCCAGACGAGAAAGAAGGTGAGCCGCACTCGTAACTTGCTGAATTTCAATTTAATTCGATACTTATTAAAACAGTGTGGCAGTCCTAACGCGTTTCAGTCTATCATAGACCTTTCTCAAAGGTAAGCCTGCACCTCACGTGCCGCTAGTCTCCACAGCCAAATGTCCGCATTTAATTTACAACCTCCAGTGGCTCATTTTTATAATTGCATTCTGGGGCATGTTGTTCCAGCCGGCAGTCTCTCAATAATTCCCTCCAGTGGGCGGTTCTTTTTACTCTGTTTCAATGAATAACTATTCACAAGTGTCAGCATACGTTACTCCGCATCCAAGCCCAATTTTCAAGGCTGGTTTGGATCCAATACCAAAGTCGTCTTTGGCGGCACCTCATCGCCCTGGTACGTTTTCACAAGCACAAAGTCGGTCCGAGGTGGGCAATGGTGGCGCTCTTGTTGGTGGTGCATCGCTCCTCGGCGGGACCAAGCCGACAACATATCAACACAATTCCTCCCAAACGGAAAGAAGGTGAGCCGCACTCGTAACTTGCTGAATTTCAATTTAATTCGATACTTATTAAAACAGTGTGGCAGTCCTAACGCGTTTCAGTCTATCATAGACCTTTCTCAAAGGTAAGCCTGCACCTCACGTGCCGCTAGTCTCCACAGCCAAATGTCCGCATTTAATTTACAACCTCCAGTGGCTCATTTTTATAATTGCATTCTGGGGCATGTGGTTCCAGCCGGCAGTCTCTCAATAATTCCCTCCAGTGGGCGGTGCTTTTTACTCTGTTTCAATGAATCACTATTCACAAGTGTCAGCATACGTTACCCCGCATCCAAGCCCAATTTTCAAGGCTGGTTCGGATCCAATACCAAAGACGGTCTTTGGCGGCACCTCATCGCCCTGGTACGTTTTCACGAGCACAAAGTCGGTCCGAGGTGGGCAATGGTGGCGCTCTTGTTGGTGGTGCGTCGCTCCTCGGCGGGACCAAGCCGACAACATATCAACACAATTACTCCCAGACGGAAAGAAGGTGAGCCGCACTCGCAACTTGCTGAATTTCAATTTAATTCGATACTTATTAAAACAGTGTGGCAGTCCTAACGCCTTTCAGTCTATCATAAACCTTTCTCAAAGGTAAGCCTGCACCTCACGTGCCGCTAGTCTCCACAGCCAAATGTCCGCATTTAATTTACAACCTCCAGTGGCTCATTTTTATAATTGCATTCTGGGGCACGTGGTTCCAGTCGGCACTCTCTCAATAATTCCCTCCAGTGGGCGGTGCTTTTTACTCTGTTTCAATTAATCACTATTCACCAGTGTCAGCATACGTTACTCCGCATCCAAGCCCAATTTTCAAGGCTAGTTTGGATCCAATACCAAAGACGGTCTTTGGCAGCACCTCATCGCCCTGGTACGTTTTCACGAGCACAAAGTCGGTCCGAGGTGGGCAATGGTGGCACTCTTGTTGGTGGTGCGTCGCTCCTCGGCGGGACCAAGCCGACAACATATCAACACAATTCCTCCCAGACGGAAAGAAGGTGAACCGCACTCGTAACTTGCTGAATTTCAATTTAATTCGATACTTATTAAAACAGTGTGGCAGTCCTAACGCGTTTCAGTCTATCATAAACCTTTCTCAAAGGTAAGCCTGCACCTCACGTGCCGCTAGTCTCCACAGCCAAATGTCCGCATTTAATTTACAACCTCCAGTGGCTCATTTTTATAATTGCATTCTGGGGCATGTGGTTCCAGCCGGCAGTCTCTCAATAATTCCCTCCAGTGGGCGGTGCTTTTTATTCTGTTTCAATGAATCACTATTCACAAGTGTCAGCATACGTTACCCCGCATCCAAGCCCAATTTCAAGGCTGTTCCGGATCCAATACCAAAGACGGTCTTTGGCAGCACCTCATTGCCCTGGTACGTTTTCACGAGCACAAAGTCGGTCAAAGGTGGGCAATGGTGGCGCTCGTGTTGGTGGTGCGTCGCTCCTCGGCGGGACCAAGCCGACAACATATCAACACAATTCCTCCCAGACGGAAAGAAGGTGAGCCGCACTCGTAACTTGCTGAATTTCAATTTAATTCGATACTTATTAAAACAGTGTGGCAGTCCTAACGCGTTTCAGTCTATCATAGACCTTTCTCAAAGGTAAGCCTGCACCTCACGTGCCGCTAGTCTCCACAGCCAAATGTCCGCATTTAATTTACAACCTCCAGTGGCTCATTTTTATAATTGCATTCTGGGGCATGTGGTTCCAGCCGGCAGTCTCTCAATAATTCCCTCCAGTGGGCGGTGCTTTTTACTCTGTTTCAATGAATCACTATTCACAAGTGTCAGCATACGTTACCCCGCATCCAAGCCCAATGTTCAAGGCTGGTTCGGATCCAATACCAAAGACTGTCTTTGGCAGCACCTCATCGCCCTGGTACGTTTTCACGAGCACAAAGTCGGTCCGAGGTGGGCAATGGTGGCGCTCTTTTTGGTGGTGCGTCGCTCCTCGGCGGGACCAAGCCGACAACATATCAACACAATTCCTCCCAGACGGAAAGAAGGTGAGCCGCACTCGTAACTTGCTGAATTTCAATTTAATTTGATACTTATTAAAACAGTGTGGCAGTCCTAACGCGTTTCAGTCTATCATAGACCTTTCTCAAAGGTAAGCCTGCACCTCACGTGCCGCTAGTCTCCACAGCCAAATGTCCGCATTTAATTTACAACCTCCAGTGGCTCATTTTTATAATTGCATTCTGGGGCACGTGGTTCCAGCCGGCAGTCTCTCAATAATTCCCTCCAGTGGGCGGTGCTTTTTACTCTGTTTCAATGAATCACTATTCACAAGTGTCAGCATACGTTACCCCGCATCCAAGCCCAATTTCCAAGGCTGTTTCGGATCCAATACCAAAGACGGTCTTTGGCGGCACCTCATCGCCCTGGTACGTTTTCACATGCACAAAGTCGGTCCGAGGTGGGCAATGGTGGCGCTCTTGTTGGTGGTGCGTCGCTCCTCGGCGGGACCAAGCCGACAACATATCAACACAATTCCTCCCAGACGGAAAGAAGGTGAGCCGCACTCGTAACTTGCTGAATTTCAATTTAATTCGATACTTATTAAAACAGTGTGGCAGTCCTAACGCGTTTCAGTCTATCATAGACCTTTCTCAAAGGTAAGCCTGCACCTCACGTGCCGCTAGTCTCCACAGCCAAATGTCCGCATTTAATTTACAACCTCCAGTGGCTCATTTTTATAATTGCATTCTGGGGCATGTGGTTCCAGCCGGCAGTCTCTCAATAATTCCCTCCAGTGGGCGGTGCTTTTTACTCTGTTTCAATGAATCACTATTCACAAGTGTCAGCATACGTTACCCCGCATCCAAGCCCAATTTTCAAGGCTGGTTCGGATCCAATACCAAAGACGGTCTTTGGCGGCACCTCATCGCCCTGGTACGTTTTCACGAGCACAAAGTCGGTCCGAGGTGGGCAATGGTGGCGCTCTTGTTGGTGGTGCGTCGCTCCTCGGCGGGACCAAGCCGACAACATATCAACACAATTCCTCCCAGACGGAAAGAAGGTGAGCCGCACTCGTAACTTGCTGAATTTCAATTTAATTCGATACTTATTAAAACAGTGTGGCAGTCCTAACGCGTTTCAGTCTATCATAGACCTTTCTCAAAGGTAAGCCTGCACCTCACGTGCCGCTAGTCTCCACAGCCAAATGTCCGCATTTAATTTACAACCTCCAGTGGCTCATTTTTATAATTGCATTCTGGGGCATGTGGTTCCAGCCGGCAGTCTCTCAATAATTCCCTCCAGTGGGCGGTGCTTTTTACTCTGTTTCAATGAATCACTATTCACAAGTGTCAGCATACGTTACCCCGCATCCAAGCCCAATTTTCAAGGCTGGTTCGGATCCAATACCAAAGACGGTCTTTGGCGGCACCTCATCGCCCTGGTACGTTTTCACGAGCACAAAGTCGGTCCGAGGTGGGCAATGGTGGCGCTCTTGTTGGTGGTGCGTCGCTCCTCGGCGGGACCAAGCCGACAACATATCAACACAATTCCTCCCAGACGGAAAGAAGGTGAGCCGCACTCGTAACTTGCTGAATTTCAATTTAATTCGATACTTATTAAAACAGTGTGGCAGTCCTAACGCGTTTCAGTCTATCATAGACCTTTCTCAAAGGTAAGCCTGCACCTCACGTGCCGCTAGTCTCCACAGCCAAATGTCCGCATTTAATTTACAACCTCCAGTGGCTCATTTTTATAATTGCATTCTGGGGCACGTGGTTCCAGCCGGCAGTCTCTCAATAATTCCCTCCAGTGGGCGGTGCTTTTTACTCTGTTTCAATGAATCACTATTCACAAGTGTCAGCATACGTTACCCCGCATCCAAGCCCAATTTTCAAGGCTGGTTCGGATCCAATACCAAAGACGGTCTTTGGCGGCACCTCATCGCCCTGGTACGTTTTCCACGAGCACAAAGTCGGTCCGAGGTGGGCAATGGTGGCGCTCTTGTTGGTGGTGCGTCGCTCCTCGGCGGGACCAAGCCGACAACATATCAACACAATTCCTCCCAGACGGAAAGAAGGTGAGCCGCACTCGTAACTTGCTGAATTTCAATTTAATTCGATACTTATTAAAACAGTGTGGCAGTCCTAACGCGTTTCAGTCTATCATAGACCTTTCTCAAAGGTAAGCCTGCACCTCACGTGCCGCTAGTCTCCACAGCCAAATGTCCGCATTTAATTTACAACCTCCAGTGGCTCATTTTTATAATTGCATTCTGGGGCATGTGGTTCCAGCCGGCAGTCTCTCAATAATTCCCTCCAGTGGGCGGTGCTTTTTACTCTGTTTCAATGAATCACTATTCACAAGTGTCAGCATACGTTACCCCGCATCCAAGCCCAATTTTCAAGGCTGGTTCGGATCCAATACCAAAGACGGTCTTTGGCGGCACCTCATCGCCCTGGTACGTTTTCACGAGCACAAAGTCGGTCCGAGGTGGGCAATGGTGGCGCTCTTGTTGGTGGTGCGTCGCTCCTCGGCGGGACCAAGCCGACAACATATCAACACAATTCCTCCCAGACGGAAAGAAGGTGAGCCGCACTCGTAACTTGCTGAATTTCAATTTAATTCGATACTTATTAAAACAGTGTGGCAGTCCTAACGCGTTTCAGTCTATCATAGACCTTTCTCAAAGGTAAGCCTGCACCTCACGTGCCGCTAGTCTCCACAGCCAAATGTCCGCATTTAATTTACAACCTCCAGTGGCTCATTTTTATAATTGCATTCTGGGGCATGTGGTTCCAGCCGGCAGTCTCTCAATAATTCCCTCCAGTGGGCGGTGCTTTTTACTCTGTTTCAATGAATCACTATTCACAAGTGTCAGCATACGTTACCCCGCATCCAAGCCCAATTTTCAAGGCTGGTTCGGATCCAATACCAAAGACGGTCTTTGGCGGCACCTCATCGCCCTGGTACGTTTTCACGAGCACAAAGTCGGTCCGAGGTGGGCAATGGTGGCGCTCTTGTTGGTGGTGCGTCGCTCCTCGGCGGGACCAAGCCGACAACATATCAACACAATTCCTCCCAGACGGAAAGAAGGTGAGCCGCACTCGTAACTTGCTGAATTTCAATTTAATTCGATACTTATTAAAACAGTGTGGCAGTCCTAACGCGTTTCAGTCTATCATAGACCTTTCTCAAAGGTAAGCCTGCACCTCACGTGCCGCTAGTCTCCACAGCCAAATGTCCGCATTTAATTTACAACCTCCAGTGGCTCATTTTTATAATTGCATTCTGGGGCATGTGGTTCCAGCCGGCAGTCTCTCAATAATTCCCTCCAGTGGGCGGTGCTTTTTACTCTGTTTCAATGAATCACTATTCACAAGTGTCAGCATACGTTACCCCGCATCCAAGCCCAATTTTCAAGGCTGGTTCGGATCCAATACCAAAGACGGTCTTTGGCGGCACCTCATCGCCCTGGTACGTTTTCACGAGCACAAAGTCGGTCCGAGGTGGGCAATGGTGGCGCTCTTGTTGGTGGTGCGTCGCTCCTCGGCGGGACCAAGCCGACAACATATCAACACAATTCCTCCCAGACGGAAAGAAGGTGAGCCGCACTCGTAACTTGCTGAATTTCAATTTAATTCGATACTTATTAAAACAGTGTGGCAGTCCTAACGCGTTTCAGTCTATCATAGACCTTTCTCAAAGGTAAGCCTGCACCTCACGTGCCGCTAGTCTCCACAGCCAAATGTCCGCATTTAATTTACAACCTCCAGTGGCTCATTTTTATAATTGCATTCTGGGGCATGTGGTTCCAGCCGGCAGTCTCTCAATAATTCCCTCCAGTGGGCGGTGCTTTTTACTCTGTTTCAATGAATCACTATTCACAAGTGTCAGCATACGTTACCCCGCATCCAAGCCCAATTTTCAAGGCTGGTTCGGATCCAATACCAAAGACGGTCTTTGGCGGCACCTCATCGCCCTGGTACGTTTTCACGAGCACAAAGTCGGTCCGAGGTGGGCAATGGTGGCGCTCTTGTTGGTGGTGCGTCGCTCCTCGGCGGGACCAAGCCGACAACATATCAACACAATTCCTCCCAGACGGAAAGAAGGTGAGCCGCACTCGTAACTTGCTGAATTTCAATTTAATTCGATACTTATTAAAACAGTGTGGCAGTCCTAACGCGTTTCAGTCTATCATAGACCTTTCTCAAAGGTAAGCCTGCACCTCACGTGCCGCTAGTCTCCACAGCCAAATGTCCGCATTTAATTTACAACCTCCAGTGGCTCATTTTTATAATTGCATTCTGGGGCATGTGGTTCCAGCCGGCAGTCTCTCAATAATTCCCTCCAGTGGGCGGTGCTTTTTACTCTGTTTCAATGAATCACTATTCACAAGTGTCAGCATACGTTACCCCGCATCCAAGCCCAATTTTCAAGGCTGGTTCGGATCCAATACCAAAGACGGTCTTTGGCGGCACCTCATCGCCCTGGTACGTTTTCACGAGCACAAAGTCGGTCCGAGGTGGGCAATGGTGGCGCTCTTGTTGGTGGTGCGTCGCTCCTCGGCGGGACCAAGCCGACAACATATCAACACAATTCCTCCCAGACGGAAAGAAGGTGAGCCGCACTCGTAACTTGCTGAATTTCAATTTAATTCGATACTTATTAAAACAGTGTGGCAGTCCTAACGCGTTTCAGTCTATCATAGACCTTTCTCAAAGGTAAGCCTGCACCTCACGTGCCGCTAGTCTCCACAGCCAAATGTCCGCATTTAATTTACAACCTCCAGTGGCTCATTTTTATAATTGCATTCTGGGGCATGTGGTTCCAGCCGGCAGTCTCTCAATAATTCCCTCCAGTGGGCGGTGCTTTTTACTCTGTTTCAATGAATCACTATTCACAAGTGTCAGCATACGTTACCCCGCATCCAAGCCCAATTTTCAAGGCTGGTTCGGATCCAATACCAAAGACGGTCTTTGGCGGCACCTCATCGCCCTGGTACGTTTTCACGAGCACAAAGTCGGTCCGAGGTGGGCAATGGTGGCGCTCTTGTTGGTGGTGCGTCGCTCCTCGGCGGGACCAAGCCGACAACATATCAACACAATTCCTCCCAGACGGAAAGAAGGTGAGCCGCACTCGTAACTTGCTGAATTTCAATTTAATTCGATACTTATTAAAACAGTGTGGCAGTCCTAACGCGTTTCAGTCTATCATAGACCTTTCTCAAAGGTAAGCCTGCACCTCACGTGCCGCTAGTCTCCACAGCCAAATGTCCGCATTTAATTTACAACCTCCAGTGGCTCATTTTTATAATTGCATTCTGGGGCATGTGGTTCCAGCCGGCAGTCTCTCAATAATTCCCTCCAGTGGGCGGTGCTTTTTACTCTGTTTCAATGAATCACTATTCACAAGTGTCAGCATACGTTACCCCGCATCCAAGCCCAATTTTCAAGGCTGGTTCGGATCCAATACCAAAGACGGTCTTTGGCGGCACCTCATCGCCCTGGTACGTTTTCACGAGCACAAAGTCGGTCCGAGGTGGGCAATGGTGGCGCTCTTGTTGGTGGTGCGTCGCTCCTCGGCGGGACCAAGCCGACAACATATCAACACAATTCCTCCCAGACGGAAAGAAGGTGAGCCGCACTCGTAACTTGCTGAATTTCAATTTAATTCGATACTTATTAAAACAGTGTGGCAGTCCTAACGCGTTTCAGTCTATCATAGACCTTTCTCAAAGGTAAGCCTGCACCTCACGTGCCGCTAGTCTCCACAGCCAAATGTCCGCATTTAATTTACAACCTCCAGTGGCTCATTTTTATAATTGCATTCTGGGGCATGTGGTTCCAGCCGGCAGTCTCTCAATAATTCCCTCCAGTGGGCGGTGCTTTTTACTCTGTTTCAATGAATCACTATTCACAAGTGTCAGCATACGTTACCCCGCATCCAAGTCCAATTTTCAAGGCTGGTTCCGATCCAATACCAAAAATGGTCTTTGGCGGCACCTCATCGCCCTGGTACGTTTTCACGAGCACAAAGTCGGTCCGAGGTGGGCAATGGTGGCGCTCTTGTTGGTGGTGCGTCGCTCCTCGGCGGGACCAAGCCGACAACATATCAACACAATTCCTCCCAGACGGAAAGAAGGTGAGCCGCACTCGTAACTTGCTGAATTTCAATTTAATTCGATACTTATTAAAACAGTGTGGCAGTCCTAACGCGTTTCAGTCTATCATAGACCTTTCTCAAAGGTAAGCCTGCACCTCACGTGCCGCTAGTCTCCACAGCCAAATGTCCGCATTTAATTTACAACCTCCAGTGGCTCATTTTTATAATTGCATTCTGGGGCATGTGGTTCCAGCCGGCAGTCTCTCAATAATTCCCTCCAGTGGGCGGTGCTTTTTACTCTGTTTCAATGAATCACTATTCACAAGTGTCAGCATACGTTACCCCGCATCCAAGCCCAATTTTCAAGGCTGGTTCGGATCCAATACCAAAGACGGTCTTTGGCGGCACCTCATCGCCCTGGTACGTTTTCACGAGCACAAAGTCGGTCCGAGGTGGGCAATGGTGGCGCTCTTGTTGGTGGTGCGTCGCTCCTCGGCGGGACCAAGCCGACAACATATCAACACAATTCCTCCCAGACGGAAAGAAGGTGAGCAGCACTCGTAACTTGCTGAATTTCAATTTAATTCAATACTTATTAAAACAGTGTGGCAGTCCTAACGCGTTTCAGTCTATCATAGACCTTTCTCAAAGGTAAGCCTGCACCTCACGTGCCGTTAGTCTCCACAGCCAAATGTCCGCATTTAATTTACAACCTCCAGTGGCTCATTTTTATAATTGCATTCTGGGGCATGTGGTTCCAGCCGGCAGTCTCTCAATAATTCCCTCCAGTGGGCGGTGCTTTTTACTCTGTTTCAATGAATCACTATTCACAAGTGTCAGCATACGTTACCCCGCATCCAAGCCCAATTTTCAAGGCTGGTTCGGATCCAATACCAAAGACGGTCTTTGGCGGCACCTCATCGCCCTGGTACGTTTTCACGAGCACAAAGTCGGTCCGAGGTGGGCAATGGTGGCGCTCTTGTTGGTGGTGCGTCGCTCCTCGGCGGGACCAAGCCGACAACATATCAACACAATTCCTCCCAGACGGAAAGAAGGTGAGCCGCACTCGTAACTTGCTGAATTTCAATTTAATTCGATACTTATTAAAACAGTGTGGCAGTCCTAACGCGTTTCAGTCTATCATAGACCTTTCTCAAAGGTAAGCCTGCACCTCACGTGCCGCTAGTCTCCACAGCCAAATGTCCGCATTTAATTTACAACCTCCAGTGGCTCATTTTTATAATTGCATTCTGGGGCATGTGGTTCCAGCCGGCAGTCTCTCAATAATTCCCTCCAGTGGGCGGTGCTTTTTACTCTGTTTCAATGAATCACTATTCACAAGTGTCAGCATACGTTACCCCGCATCCAAGCCCAATTTTCAAGGCTGGTTCGGATCCAATACCAAAGACGGTCTTTGGCGGCACCTCATCGCCCTGGTACGTTTTCACGAGCACAAAGTCGGTCCGAGGTGGGCAATGGTGGCGCTCTTGTTGGTGGTGCGTCGCTCCTCGGCGGGACCAAGCCGACAACATATCAACACAATTCCTCCCAGACGGAAAGAAGGTGAGCCGCACTCGTAACTTGCTGAATTTCAATTTAATTCGATACTTATTAAAACAGTGTGGCAGTCCTAACGCGTTTCAGTCTATCATAGACCTTTCTCAAAGGTAAGCCTGCACCTCACGTGCCGCTAGTCTCCACAGCCAAATGTCCGCATTTAATTTACAACCTCCAGTGGCTCATTTTTATAATTGCATTCTGGGGCATGTGGTTCCAGCCGGCAGTCTCTCAATAATTCCCTCCAGTGGGCGGTGCTTTTTACTCTGTTTCAATGAATCACTATTCACAAGTGTCAGCATACGTTACCCCGCATCCAAGCCCAATTTTCAAGGCTGGTTCGGATCCAATACCAAAGACGGTCTTTGGCGGCACCTCATCGCCCTGGTACGTTTTCACGAGCACAAAGTCGGTCCGAGGTGGGCAATGGTGGCGCTCTTGTTGGTGGTGCGTCGCTCCTCGGCGGGACCAAGCCGACAACATATCAACACAATTCCTCCCAGACGGAAAGAAGGTGAGCCGCACTCGTAACTTGCTGAATTTCAATTTAATTCGATACTTATTAAAACAGTGTGGCAGTCCTAACGCGTTTCAGTCTATCATAGACCTTTCTCAAAGGTAAGCCTGCACCTCACGTGCCGCTAGTCTCCACAGCCAAATGTCCGCATTTAATTTACAACCTCCAGTGGCTCATTTTTATAATTGCATTCTGGGGCATGTGGTTCCAGCCGGCAGTCTCTCAATAATTCCCTCCAGTGGGCGGTGCTTTTTACTCTGTTTCAATGAATCACTATTCACAAGTGTCAGCATACGTTACCCCGCATCCAAGCCCAATTTTCAAGGCTGGTTCGGATCCAATACCAAAGACGGTCTTTGGCGGCACCTCATCGCCCTGGTACGTTTTCACGAGCACAAAGTCGGTCCGAGGTGGGCAATGGTGGCGCTCTTGTTGGTGGTGCGTCGCTCCTCGGCGGGACCAAGCCGACAACATATCAACACAATTCCTCCCAGACGGAAAGAAGGTGAGCCGCACTCGTAACTTGCTGAATTTCAATTTAATTCGATACTTATTAAAACAGTGTGGCAGTCCTAACGCGTTTCAGTCTATCATAGACCTTTCTCAAAGGTAAGCCTGCACCTCACGTGCCGCTAGTCTCCACAGCCAAATGTCCGCATTTAATTTACAACCTCCAGTGGCTCATTTTTATAATTGCATTCTGGGGCATGTGGTTCCAGCCGGCAGTCTCTCAATAATTCCCTCCAGTGGGCGGTGCTTTTTACTCTGTTTCAATGAATCACTATTCACAAGTGTCAGCATACGTTACCCCGCATCCAAGCCCAATTTTCAAGGCTGGTTCGGATCCAATACCAAAGACGGTCTTTGGCGGCACCTCATCGCCCTGGTACGTTTTCACGAGCACAAAGTCGGTCCGAGGTGGGCAATGGTGGCGCTCTTGTTGGTGGTGCGTCGCTCCTCGGCGGGACCAAGCCGACAACATATCAACACAATTCCTCCCAGACGGAAAGAAGGTGAGCCGCACTCGTAACTTGCTGAATTTCAATTTAATTCGATACTTATTAAAACAGTGTGGCAGTCCTAACGCGTTTCAGTCTATCATAGACCTTTCTCAAAGGTAAGCCTGCACCTCACGTGCCGCTAGTCTCCACAGCCAAATGTCCGCATTTAATTTACAACCTCCAGTGGCTCATTTTTATAATTGCATTCTGGGGCATGTGGTTCCAGCCGGCAGTCTCTCAATAATTCCCTCCAGTGGGCGGTGCTTTTTACTCTGTTTCAATGAATCACTATTCACAAGTGTCAGCATACGTTACCCCGCATCCAAGCCCAATTTTCAAGGCTGGTTCGGATCCAATACCAAAGACGGTCTTTGGCGGCACCTCATCGCCCTGGTACGTTTTCACGAGCACAAAGTCGGTCCGAGGTGGGCAATGGTGGCGCTCTTGTTGGTGGTGCGTCGCTCCTCGGCGGGACCAAGCCGACAACATATCAACACAATTCCTCCCAGACGGAAAGAAGGTGAGCCGCACTCGTAACTTGCTGAATTTCAATTTAATTCGATACTTATTAAAACAGTGTGGCAGTCCTAACGCGTTTCAGTCTATCATAGACCTTTCTCAAAGGTAAGCCTGCACCTCACGTGCCGCTAGTCTCCACAGCCAAATGTCCGCATTTAATTTACAACCTCCAGTGGCTCATTTTTATAATTGCATTCTGGGGCATGTGGTTCCAGCCGGCAGTCTCTCAATAATTCCCTCCAGTGGGCGGTGCTTTTTACTCTGTTTCAATGAATCACTATTCACAAGTGTCAGCATACGTTACCCCGCATCCAAGCCCAATTTTCAAGGCTGGTTCGGATCCAATACCAAAGACGGTCTTTGGCGGCACCTCATCGCCCTGGTACGTTTTCACGAGCACAAAGTCGGTCCGAGGTGGGCAATGGTGGCGCTCTTGTTGGTGGTGCGTCGCTCCTCGGCGGGACCAAGCCGACAACATATCAACACAATTCCTCCCAGACGGAAAGAAGGTGAGCCGCACTCGTAACTTGCTGAATTTCAATTTAATTCGATACTTATTAAAACAGTGTGGCAGTCCTAACGCGTTTCAGTCTATCATAGACCTTTCTCAAAGGTAAGCCTGCACCTCACGTGCCGCTAGTCTCCACAGCCAAATGTCCGCATTTAATTTACAACCTCCAGTGGCTCATTTTTATAATTGCATTCTGGGGCATGTGGTTCCAGCCGGCAGTCTCTCAATAATTCCCTCCAGTGGGCGGTGCTTTTTACTCTGTTTCAATGAATCACTATTCACAAGTGTCAGCATACGTTACCCCGCATCCAAGCCCAATTTTCAAGGCTGGTTCGGATCCAATACCAAAGACGGTCTTTGGCGGCACCTCATCGCCCTGGTACGTTTTCACGAGCACAAAGTCGGTCCGAGGTGGGCAATGGTGGCGCTCTTGTTGGTGGTGCGTCGCTCCTCGGCGGGACCAAGCCGACAACATATCAACACAATTCCTCCCAGACGGAAAGAAGGTGAGCCGCACTCGTAACTTGCTGAATTTCAATTTAATTCGATACTTATTAAAACAGTGTGGCAGTCCTAACGCGTTTCAGTCTATCATAGACCTTTCTCAAAGGTAAGCCTGCACCTCACGTGCCGCTAGTCTCCACAGCCAAATGTCCGCATTTAATTTACAACCTCCAGTGGCTCATTTTTATAATTGCATTCTGGGGCATGTGGTTCCAGCCGGCAGTCTCTCAATAATTCCCTCCAGTGGGCGGTGCTTTTTACTCTGTTTCAATGAATCACTATTCACAAGTGTCAGCATACGTTACCCCGCATCCAAGCCCAATTTTCAAGGCTGGTTCGGATCCAATACCAAAGACGGTCTTTGGCGGCACCTCATCGCCCTGGTACGTTTTCACGAGCACAAAGTCGGTCCGAGGTGGGCAATGGTGGCGCTCTTGTTGGTGGTGCGTCGCTCCTCGGCGGGACCAAGCCGACAACATATCAACACAATTCCTCCCAGACGGAAAGAAGGTGAGCCGCACTCGTAACTTGCTGAATTTCAATTTAATTCGATACTTATTAAAACAGTGTGGCAGTCCTAACGCGTTTCAGTCTATCATAGACCTTTCTCAAAGGTAAGCCTGCACCTCACGTGCCGCTAGTCTCCACAGCCAAATGTCCGCATTTAATTTACAACCTCCAGTGGCTCATTTTTATAATTGCATTCTGGGGCATGTGGTTCCAGCCGGCAGTCTCTCAATAATTCCCTCCAGTGGGCGGTGCTTTTTACTCTGTTTCAATGAATCACTATTCACAAGTGTCAGCATACGTTACCCCGCATCCAAGTCCAATTTTCAAGGCTGGTTCTGATCCAATACCAAAGACGGTCTTTGGCAGCACCTCATTGCCCTGGTACGTTTTCACGAGCACAAAGTCGGTCAAAGGTGGGCAATGGTGGCGCTCGTGTTGGTGGTGCGTCGGTCCTCGGCGGGACAAAGCAGACAACATATCAACACAATTCCTCCCAGACGGAAAGAAGGTGAGCCGCACTCGTAACTTGCTGAATTTCAATTTAATTCGATACTTATTAAAACAGTGTGGCAGTCCTAACGCGTTTCAGTCTATCATACACATTTCTCAAAGGTAAGCCTGCACCTCACATGCCGCTAGTCTCCACAGCCAAATGACCGCATTTAATTTACAACCTCCAGTGGCTCAATTTTATAATTATATTCTGGGGCATGTGGTTTCAGCCGGCAGTCTCTCAATAATTCCCTCCAGTGGGCGGTGCTTTTTACTCTGTTTCAATTAATCACTATTCAGAAGTGTCAGCATACGTTACCCCGCATCCAAGCCCAATTTTCAAGGCTGGTTCGAATCCAATACCAAAGACAGTCTTTGGCGGCACCTCATCGCCCTGGTACGTTTTCACGAGCACAAAGTCGGTCCGAGGTGGGCAATGGTGGCGCTCTTGTTGGTGATGCATCGCTCATCCGCGGGACCAAGCCTACAACATATCAACACAATTCCTCCCAGAGGGAAAGAAGGTGAGCCGCACTCGCAACTTGCTGAATTTCAATTTAATTCGATACTTATTAAAACAGTGTGGCAGTCCTAACGCGTTTCAGTCTATCAAAAACCTTTCTCAAAGGTAAGCCTGCACCTCACGTGCCGCTAGTCTCCACAGCCAAATGTCCGCATTTAATTTACAACCTCCAGTGGCTCATTTTTATAATTGCATTCTGGGGCACGTGGTTCCAGCCGGCAGTCTCTCAATAATTCCCTCCAGTGGGCGGTGCTTTTTACTCTGTTTCAATGAATAACTATTCACCAGTGTCAGCATACGTTACTCCGCATCCAAGCCCAATTTTCAAGGCTGGTTTGGATCCAATACCAAAGACGGTCTTTGGCGGCACCTCATCGCCCTGGTACGTTTTCACGAGCACAAAGTCGGTCCGAGGTGGGCAATGGTGGCGCTCTTGTTGGTGATGCATCGCTCCTCCGCGGGACCAAGCCGACAACATATCAACACAATTCCTCCCACACAGAAAGAAGGTGAACCGCACTCGTAACTTGCTGAATTTCAATTTAATTCGATACTTATTAAAACAGTGTGGCAGTCCTAACGCGTTTCAGTCTATCATAGACCTTTCTCAAAGGTAAGCCTGCACCTCACGTGCCGCTAGTCTCCACAGCCAAATGTCCGCATTTAATTTACAACCTCCAGTGGCTCATTTTTATAATTGCATTCTGGGGCATGTGGTTCCAGCCGGCAGTCTCTCAATAATTCCCTCCAGTGGGCGGTGCTTTTTACTCTGTTTCAATGAATCCCTATTCACAAGTGTCAGCATACGTTACCCCGCATCCAAGCCCAATTTTCAAGGCTGGTCCGGATCCAATACCAAAGACGGTCTTTGGCGGCACCTCATCGCCCTGGTACGTTTTCACGAGCACAAAGTCGGTCCGAGGTGGGCAATGGTGGCGCTCTTGTTGGTGGTGCGTCGCTCCTCGGCGGGACCAAGCCGACAACATATCAACACAATTCCTCCCAGACGGAAAGAAGGTGAGCCGCACTCGTAACTTGCTGAATTTCAATTTAATTCGATACTTATTAAAACAGTGTGGCAGTCCTAACGCGTTTCAGTCTATCATAGACCTTTCTCAAAGGTAAGCCTGCACCTCACGTGCCGCTAGTCTCCACAGCCAAATGTCCGCATTTAATTTACAACCTCCAGTGGCTCATTTTTATAATTGCATTCTGGGGCATGTGGTTCCAGCCGGCAGTCTCTCAATAATTCCCTCCAGTGGGCGGTGCTTTTTACTCTGTTTCAATGAATCACTATTCACAAGTGTCAGCATACGTTACCCCGCATCCAAGCCCAATTTTCAAGGCTGGTTCGGATCCAATACCAAAGACGGTCTTTGGCGGCACCTCATCGCCCTGGTACGTTTTCACGAGCACAAAGTCGGTCCGAGGTGGGCAATGGTGGCGCTCTTGTTGGTGGTGCGTCGCTCCTCGGCGGGACCAAGCCGACAACATATCAACACAATTCCTCCCAGACGGAAAGAAGGTGAGCCGCACTCGTAACTTGCTGAATTTCAATTTAATTCGATACTTATTAAAACAGTGTGGCAGTCCTAACGCGTTTCAGTCTATCATAGACCTTTCTCAAAGGTAAGCCTGCACCTCACGTGCCGCTAGTCTCCACAGCCAAATGTCCGCATTTAATTTACAACCTCCAGTGGCTCATTTTTATAATTGCATTCTGGGGCATGTGGTTCCAGCCGGCAGTCTCTCAATAATTCCCTCCAGTGGGCGGTGCTTTTTACTCTGTTTCAATGAATCACTATTCACAAGTGTCAGCATACGTTACCCCGCATCCAAGCCCAATTTTCAAGGCTGGTTCGGATCCAATACCAAAGACGGTCTTTGGCGGCACCTCATCGCCCTGGTACGTTTTCACGAGCACAAAGTCGGTCCGAGGTGGGCAATGGTGGCGCTCTTGTTGGTGGTGCGTCGCTCCTCGGCGGGACCAAGCCGACAACATATCAACACAATTCCTCCCAGACGGAAAGAAGGTGAGCCGCACTCGTAACTTGCTGAATTTCAATTTAATTCGATACTTATTAAAACAGTGTGGCAGTCCTAACGCGTTTCAGTCTATCATAGACCTTTCTCAAAGGTAAGCCTGCACCTCACGTGCCGCTAGTCTCCACAGCCAAATGTCCGCATTTAATTTACAACCTCCAGTGGCTCATTTTTATAATTGCATTCTGGGGCATGTGGTTCCAGCCGGCAGTCTCTCAATAATTCCCTCCAGTGGGCGGTGCTTTTTACTCTGTTTCAATGAATCACTATTCACAAGTGTCAGCATACGTTACCCCGCATCCAAGCCCAATTTTCAAGGCTGGTTCGGATCCAATACCAAAGACGGTCTTTGGCGGCACCTCATCGCCCTGGTACGTTTTCACGAGCACAAAGTCGGTCCGAGGTGGGCAATGGTGGCGCTCTTGTTGGTGGTGCGTCGCTCCTCGGCGGGACCAAGCCGACAACATATCAACACAATTCCTCCCAGACGGAAAGAAGGTGAGCCGCACTCGTAACTTGCTGAATTTCAATTTAATTCGATACTTATTAAAACAGTGTGGCAGTCCTAACGCGTTTCAGTCTATCATAGACCTTTCTCAAAGGTAAGCCTGCACCTCACGTGCCGCTAGTCTCCACAGCCAAATGTCCGCATTTAATTTACAACCTCCAGTGGCTCATTTTTATAATTGCATTCTGGGGCATGTGGTTCCAGCCGGCAGTCTCTCAATAATTCCCTCCAGTGGGCGGTGCTTTTTACTCTGTTTCAATGAATCACTATTCACAAGTGTCAGCATACGTTACCCCGCATCCAAGCCCAATTTTCAAGGCTGGTTCGGATCCAATACCAAAGACGGTCTTTGGCGGCACCTCATCGCCCTGGTACGTTTTCACGAGCACAAAGTCGGTCCGAGGTGGGCAATGGTGGCGCTCTTGTTGGTGGTGCGTCGCTCCTCGGCGGGACCAAGCCGACAACATATCAACACAATTCCTCCCAGACGGAAAGAAGGTGAGCCGCACTCGTAACTTGCTGAATTTCAATTTAATTCGATACTTATTAAAACAGTGTGGCAGTCCTAACGCGTTTCAGTCTATCATAGACCTTTCTCAAAGGTAAGCCTGCACCTCACGTGCCGCTAGTCTCCACAGCCAAATGTCCGCATTTAATTTACAACCTCCAGTGGCTCATTTTTATAATTGCATTCTGGGGCATGTGGTTCCAGCCGGCAGTCTCTCAATAATTCCCTCCAGTGGGCGGTGCTTTTTACTCTGTTTCAATGAATCACTATTCACAAGTGTCAGCATACGTTACCCCGCATCCAAGCCCAATTTTCAAGGCTGGTTCGGATCCAATACCAAAGACGGTCTTTGGCGGCACCTCATCGCCCTGGTACGTTTTCACGAGCACAAAGTCGGTCCGAGGTGGGCAATGGTGGCGCTCTTGTTGGTGGTGCGTCGCTCCTCGGCGGGACCAAGCCGACAACATATCAACACAATTCCTCCCAGACGGAAAGAAGGTGAGCCGCACTCGTAACTTGCTGAATTTCAATTTAATTCGATACTTATTAAAACAGTGTGGCAGTCCTAACGCGTTTCAGTCTATCATAGACCTTTCTCAAAGGTAAGCCTGCACCTCACGTGCCGCTAGTCTCCACAGCCAAATGTCCGCATTTAATTTACAACCTCCAGTGGCTCATTTTTATAATTGCATTCTGGGGCATGTGGTTCCAGCCGGCAGTCTCTCAATAATTCCCTCCAGTGGGCGGTGCTTTTTACTCTGTTTCAATGAATCACTATTCACAAGTGTCAGCATACGTTACCCCGCATCCAAGCCCAATTTTCAAGGCTGGTTCGGATCCAATACCAAAGACGGTCTTTGGCGGCACCTCATCGCCCTGGTACGTTTTCACGAGCACAAAGTCGGTCCGAGGTGGGCAATGGTGGCGCTCTTGTTGGTGGTGCGTCGCTCCTCGGCGGGACCAAGCCGACAACATATCAACACAATTCCTCCCAGACGGAAAGAAGGTGAGCCGCACTCGTAACTTGCTGAATTTCAATTTAATTCGATACTTATTAAAACAGTGTGGCAGTCCTAACGCGTTTCAGTCTATCATAGACCTTTCTCAAAGGTAAGCCTGCACCTCACGTGCCGCTAGTCTCCACAGCCAAATGTCCGCATTTAATTTACAACCTCCAGTGGCTCATTTTTATAATTGCATTCTGGGGCATGTGGTTCCAGCCGGCAGTCTCTCAATAATTCCCTCCAGTGGGCGGTGCTTTTTACTCTGTTTCAATGAATCACTATTCACAAGTGTCAGCATACGTTACCCCGCATCCAAGCCCAATTTTCAAGGCTGGTTCGGATCCAATACCAAAGACGGTCTTTGGCGGCACCTCATCGCCCTGGTACGTTTTCACGAGCACAAAGTCGGTCCGAGGTGGGCAATGGTGGCGCTCTTGTTGGTGGTGCGTCGCTCCTCGGCGGGACCAAGCCGACAACATATCAACACAATTCCTCCCAGACGGAAAGAAGGTGAGCCGCACTCGTAACTTGCTGAATTTCAATTTAATTCGATACTTATTAAAACAGTGTGGCAGTCCTAACGCGTTTCAGTCTATCATAGACCTTTCTCAAAGGTAAGCCTGCACCTCACGTGCCGCTAGTCTCCACAGCCAAATGTCCGCATTTAATTTACAACCTCCAGTGGCTCATTTTTATAATTGCATTCTGGGGCATGTGGTTCCAGCCGGCAGTCTCTCAATAATTCCCTCCAGTGGGCGGTGCTTTTTACTCTGTTTCAATGAATCACTATTCACAAGTGTCAGCATACGTTACCCCGCATCCAAGCCCAATTTTCAAGGCTGGTTCGGATCCAATACCAAAGACGGTCTTTGGCGGCACCTCATCGCCCTGGTACGTTTTCACGAGCACAAAGTCGGTCCGAGGTGGGCAATGGTGGCGCTCTTGTTGGTGGTGCGTCGCTCCTCGGCGGGACCAAGCCGACAACATATCAACACAATTCCTCCCAGACGGAAAGAAGGTGAGCCGCACTCGTAACTTGCTGAATTTCAATTTAATTCGATACTTATTAAAACAGTGTGGCAGTCCTAACGCGTTTCAGTCTATCATAGACCTTTCTCAAAGGTAAGCCTGCACCTCACGTGCCGCTAGTCTCCACAGCCAAATGTCCGCATTTAATTTACAACCTCCAGTGGCTCATTTTTATAATTGCATTCTGGGGCATGTGGTTCCAGCCGGCAGTCTCTCAATAATTCCCTCCAGTGGGCGGTGCTTTTTACTCTGTTTCAATGAATCACTATTCACAAGTGTCAGCATACGTTACCCCGCATCCAAGCCCAATTTTCAAGGCTGGTTCGGATCCAATACCAAAGACGGTCTTTGGCGGCACCTCATCGCCCTGGTACGTTTTCACGAGCACAAAGTCGGTCCGAGGTGGGCAATGGTGGCGCTCTTGTTGGTGGTGCGTCGCTCCTCGGCGGGACCAAGCCGACAACATATCAACACAATTCCTCCCAGACGGAAAGAAGGTGAGCCGCACTCGTAACTTGCTGAATTTCAATTTAATTCGATACTTATTAAAACAGTGTGGCAGTCCTAACGCGTTTCAGTCTATCATAGACCTTTCTCAAAGGTAAGCCTGCACCTCACGTGCCGCTAGTCTCCACAGCCAAATGTCCGCATTTAATTTACAACCTCCAGTGGCTCATTTTTATAATTGCATTCTGGGGCATGTGGTTCCAGCCGGCAGTCTCTCAATAATTCCCTCCAGTGGGCGGTGCTTTTTACTCTGTTTCAATGAATCACTATTCACAAGTGTCAGCATACGTTACCCCGCATCCAAGCCCAATTTTCAAGGCTGGTTCGGATCCAATACCAAAGACGGTCTTTGGCGGCACCTCATCGCCCTGGTACGTTTTCACGAGCACAAAGTCGGTCCGAGGTGGGCAATGGTGGCGCTCTTGTTGGTGGTGCGTCGCTCCTCGGCGGGACCAAGCCGACAACATATCAACACAATTCCTCCCAGACGGAAAGAAGGTGAGCCGCACTCGTAACTTGCTGAATTTCAATTTAATTCGATACTTATTAAAACAGTGTGGCAGTCCTAACGCGTTTCAGTCTATCATAGACCTTTCTCAAAGGTAAGCCTGCACCTCACGTGCCGCTAGTCTCCACAGCCAAATGTCCGCATTTAATTTACAACCTCCAGTGGCTCATTTTTATAATTGCATTCTGGGGCATGTGGTTCCAGCCGGCAGTCTCTCAATAATTCCCTCCAGTGGGCGGTGCTTTTTACTCTGTTTCAATGAATCACTATTCACAAGTGTCAGCATACGTTACCCCGCATCCAAGCCCAATTTTCAAGGCTGGTTCGGATCCAATACCAAAGACGGTCTTTGGCGGCACCTCATCGCCCTGGTACGTTTTCACGAGCACAAAGTCGGTCCGAGGTGGGCAATGGTGGCGCTCTTGTTGGTGGTGCGTCGCTCCTCGGCGGGACCAAGCCGACAACATATCAACACAATTCCTCCCAGACGGAAAGAAGGTGAGCCGCACTCGTAACTTGCTGAATTTCAATTTAATTCGATACTTATTAAAACAGTGTGGCAGTCCTAACGCGTTTCAGTCTATCATAGACCTTTCTCAAAGGTAAGCCTGCACCTCACGTGCCGCTAGTCTCCACAGCCAAATGTCCGCATTTAATTTACAACCTCCAGTGGCTCATTTTTATAATTGCATTCTGGGGCATGTGGTTCCAGCCGGCAGTCTCTCAATAATTCCCTCCAGTGGGCGGTGCTTTTTACTCTGTTTCAATGAATCACTATTCACAAGTGTCAGCATACGTTACCCCGCATCCAAGCCCAATTTTCAAGGCTGGTTCGGATCCAATACCAAAGACGGTCTTTGGCGGCACCTCATCGCCCTGGTACGTTTTCACGAGCACAAAGTCGGTCCGAGGTGGGCAATGGTGGCGCTCTTGTTGGTGGTGCGTCGCTCCTCGGCGGGACCAAGCCGACAACATATCAACACAATTCCTCCCAGACGGAAAGAAGGTGAGCCGCACTCGTAACTTGCTGAATTTCAATTTAATTCGATACTTATTAAAACAGTGTGGCAGTCCTAACGCGTTTCAGTCTATCATAGACCTTTCTCAAAGGTAAGCCTGCACCTCACGTGCCGCTAGTCTCCACAGCCAAATGTCCGCATTTAATTTACAACCTCCAGTGGCTCATTTTTATAATTGCATTCTGGGGCATGTGGTTCCAGCCGGCAGTCTCTCAATAATTCCCTCCAGTGGGCGGTGCTTTTTACTCTGTTTCAATGAATCACTATTCACAAGTGTCAGCATACGTTACCCCGCATCCAAGCCCAATTTTCAAGGCTGGTTCGGATCCAATACCAAAGACGGTCTTTGGCGGCACCTCATCGCCCTGGTACGTTTTCACGAGCACAAAGTCGGTCCGAGGTGGGCAATGGTGGCGCTCTTGTTGGTGGTGCGTCGCTCCTCGGCGGGACCAAGCCGACAACATATCAACACAATTCCTCCCAGACGGAAAGAAGGTGAGCCGCACTCGTAACTTGCTGAATTTCAATTTAATTCGATACTTATTAAAACAGTGTGGCAGTCCTAACGCGTTTCAGTCTATCATAGACCTTTCTCAAAGGTAAGCCTGCACCTCACGTGCCGCTAGTCTCCACAGCCAAATGTCCGCATTTAATTTACAACCTCCAGTGGCTCATTTTTATAATTGCATTCTGGGGCATGTGGTTCCAGCCGGCAGTCTCTCAATAATTCCCTCCAGTGGGCGGTGCTTTTTACTCTGTTTCAATGAATCACTATTCACAAGTGTCAGCATACGTTACCCCGCATCCAAGCCCAATTTTCAAGGCTGGTTCGGATCCAATACCAAAGACGGTCTTTGGCGGCACCTCATCGCCCTGGTACGTTTTCACGAGCACAAAGTCGGTCCGAGGTGGGCAATGGTGGCGCTCTTGTTGGTGGTGCGTCGCTCCTCGGCGGGACCAAGCCGACAACATATCAACACAATTCCTCCCAGACGGAAAGAAGGTGAGCCGCACTCGTAACTTGCTGAATTTCAATTTAATTCGATACTTATTAAAACAGTGTGGCAGTCCTAACGCGTTTCAGTCTATCATAGACCTTTCTCAAAGGTAAGCCTGCACCTCACGTGCCGCTAGTCTCCACAGCCAAATGTCCGCATTTAATTTACAACCTCCAGTGGCTCATTTTTATAATTGCATTCTGGGGCATGTGGTTCCAGCCGGCAGTCTCTCAATAATTCCCTCCAGTGGGCGGTGCTTTTTACTCTGTTTCAATGAATCACTATTCACAAGTGTCAGCATACGTTACCCCGCATCCAAGCCCAATTTTCAAGGCTGGTTCGGATCCAATACCAAAGACGGTCTTTGGCGGCACCTCATCGCCCTGGTACGTTTTCACGAGCACAAAGTCGGTCCGAGGTGGGCAATGGTGGCGCTCTTGTTGGTGGTGCGTCGCTCCTCGGCGGGACCAAGCCGACAACATATCAACACAATTCCTCCCAGACGGAAAGAAGGTGAGCCGCACTCGTAACTTGCTGAATTTCAATTTAATTCGATACTTATTAAAACAGTGTGGCAGTCCTAACGCGTTTCAGTCTATCATAGACCTTTCTCAAAGGTAAGCCTGCACCTCACGTGCCGCTAGTCTCCACAGCCAAATGTCCGCATTTAATTTACAACCTCCAGTGGCTCATTTTTATAATTGCATTCTGGGGCATGTGGTTCCAGCCGGCAGTCTCTCAATAATTCCCTCCAGTGGGCGGTGCTTTTTACTCTGTTTCAATGAATCACTATTCACAAGTGTCAGCATACGTTACCCCGCATCCAAGCCCAATTTTCAAGGCTGGTTCGGATCCAATACCAAAGACGGTCTTTGGCGGCACCTCATCGCCCTGGTACGTTTTCACGAGCACAAAGTCGGTCCGAGGTGGGCAATGGTGGCGCTCTTGTTGGTGGTGCGTCGCTCCTCGGCGGGACCAAGCCGACAACATATCAACACAATTCCTCCCAGACGGAAAGAAGGTGAGCCGCACTCGTAACTTGCTGAATTTCAATTTAATTCGATACTTATTAAAACAGTGTGGCAGTCCTAACGCGTTTCAGTCTATCATAGACCTTTCTCAAAGGTAAGCCTGCACCTCACGTGCCGCTAGTCTCCACAGCCAAATGTCCGCATTTAATTTACAACCTCCAGTGGCTCATTTTTATAATTGCATTCTGGGGCATGTGGTTCCAGCCGGCAGTCTCTCAATAATTCCCTCCAGTGGGCGGTGCTTTTTACTCTGTTTCAATGAATCACTATTCACAAGTGTCAGCATACGTTACCCCGCATCCAAGCCCAATTTTCAAGGCTGGTTCGGATCCAATACCAAAGACGGTCTTTGGCGGCACCTCATCGCCCTGGTACGTTTTCACGAGCACAAAGTCGGTCCGAGGTGGGCAATGGTGGCGCTCTTGTTGGTGGTGCGTCGCTCCTCGGCGGGACCAAGCCGACAACATATCAACACAATTCCTCCCAGACGGAAAGAAGGTGAGCCGCACTCGTAACTTGCTGAATTTCAATTTAATTCGATACTTATTAAAACAGTGTGGCAGTCCTAACGCGTTTCAGTCTATCATAGACCTTTCTCAAAGGTAAGCCTGCACCTCACGTGCCGCTAGTCTCCACAGCCAAATGTCCGCATTTAATTTACAACCTCCAGTGGCTCATTTTTATAATTGCATTCTGGGGCATGTGGTTCCAGCCGGCAGTCTCTCAATAATTCCCTCCAGTGGGCGGTGCTTTTTACTCTGTTTCAATGAATCACTATTCACAAGTGTCAGCATACGTTACCCCGCATCCAAGCCCAATTTTCAAGGCTGGTTCGGATCCAATACCAAAGACGGTCTTTGGCGGCACCTCATCGCCCTGGTACGTTTTCACGAGCACAAAGTCGGTCCGAGGTGGGCAATGGTGGCGCTCTTGTTGGTGGTGCGTCGCTCCTCGGCGGGACCAAGCCGACAACATATCAACACAATTCCTCCCAGACGGAAAGAAGGTGAGCCGCACTCGTAACTTGCTGAATTTCAATTTAATTCGATACTTATTAAAACAGTGTGGCAGTCCTAACGCGTTTCAGTCTATCATAGACCTTTCTCAAAGGTAAGCCTGCACCTCACGTGCCGCTAGTCTCCACAGCCAAATGTCCGCATTTAATTTACAACCTCCAGTGGCTCATTTTTATAATTGCATTCTGGGGCATGTGGTTCCAGCCGGCAGTCTCTCAATAATTCCCTCCAGTGGGCGGTGCTTTTTACTCTGTTTCAATGAATCACTATTCACAAGTGTCAGCATACGTTACCCCGCATCCAAGCCCAATTTTCAAGGCTGGTTCGGATCCAATACCAAAGACGGTCTTTGGCGGCACCTCATCGCCCTGGTACGTTTTCACGAGCACAAAGTCGGTCCGAGGTGGGCAATGGTGGCGCTCTTGTTGGTGGTGCGTCGCTCCTCGGCGGGACCAAGCCGACAACATATCAACACAATTCCTCCCAGACGGAAAGAAGGTGAGCCGCACTCGTAACTTGCTGAATTTCAATTTAATTCGATACTTATTAAAACAGTGTGGCAGTCCTAACGCGTTTCAGTCTATCATAGACCTTTCTCAAAGGTAAGCCTGCACCTCACGTGCCGCTAGTCTCCACAGCCAAATGTCCGCATTTAATTTACAACCTCCAGTGGCTCATTTTTATAATTGCATTCTGGGGCATGTGGTTCCAGCCGGCAGTCTCTCAATAATTCCCTCCAGTGGGCGGTGCTTTTTACTCTGTTTCAATGAATCACTATTCACAAGTGTCAGCATACGTTACCCCGCATCCAAGCCCAATTTTCAAGGCTGGTTCGGATCCAATACCAAAGACGGTCTTTGGCGGCACCTCATCGCCCTGGTACGTTTTCACGAGCACAAAGTCGGTCCGAGGTGGGCAATGGTGGCGCTCTTGTTGGTGGTGCGTCGCTCCTCGGCGGGACCAAGCCGACAACATATCAACACAATTCCTCCCAGACGGAAAGAAGGTGAGCCGCACTCGTAACTTGCTGAATTTCAATTTAATTCGATACTTATTAAAACAGTGTGGCAGTCCTAACGCGTTTCAGTCTATCATAGACCTTTCTCAAAGGTAAGCCTGCACCTCACGTGCCGCTAGTCTCCACAGCCAAATGTCCGCATTTAATTTACAACCTCCAGTGGCTCATTTTTATAATTGCATTCTGGGGCATGTGGTTCCAGCCGGCAGTCTCTCAATAATTCCCTCCAGTGGGCGGTGCTTTTTACTCTGTTTCAATGAATCACTATTCACAAGTGTCAGCATACGTTACCCCGCATCCAAGCCCAATTTTCAAGGCTGGTTCGGATCCAATACCAAAGACGGTCTTTGGCGGCACCTCATCGCCCTGGTACGTTTTCACGAGCACAAAGTCGGTCCGAGGTGGGCAATGGTGGCGCTCTTGTTGGTGGTGCGTCGCTCCTCGGCGGGACCAAGCCGACAACATATCAACACAATTCCTCCCAGACGGAAAGAAGGTGAGCCGCACTCGTAACTTGCTGAATTTCAATTTAATTCGATACTTATTAAAACAGTGTGGCAGTCCTAACGCGTTTCAGTCTATCATAGACCTTTCTCAAAGGTAAGCCTGCACCTCACGTGCCGCTAGTCTCCACAGCCAAATGTCCGCATTTAATTTACAACCTCCAGTGGCTCATTTTTATAATTGCATTCTGGGGCATGTGGTTCCAGCCGGCAGTCTCTCAATAATTCCCTCCAGTGGGCGGTGCTTTTTACTCTGTTTCAATGAATCACTATTCACAAGTGTCAGCATACGTTACCCCGCATCCAAGCCCAATTTTCAAGGCTGGTTCGGATCCAATACCAAAGACGGTCTTTGGCGGCACCTCATCGCCCTGGTACGTTTTCACGAGCACAAAGTCGGTCCGAGGTGGGCAATGGTGGCGCTCTTGTTGGTGGTGCGTCGCTCCTCGGCGGGACCAAGCCGACAACATATCAACACAATTCCTCCCAGACGGAAAGAAGGTGAGCCGCACTCGTAACTTGCTGAATTTCAATTTAATTCGATACTTATTAAAACAGTGTGGCAGTCCTAACGCGTTTCAGTCTATCATAGACCTTTCTCAAAGGTAAGCCTGCACCTCACGTGCCGCTAGTCTCCACAGCCAAATGTCCGCATTTAATTTACAACCTCCAGTGGCTCATTTTTATAATTGCATTCTGGGGCATGTGGTTCCAGCCGGCAGTCTCTCAATAATTCCCTCCAGTGGGCGGTGCTTTTTACTCTGTTTCAATGAATCACTATTCACAAGTGTCAGCATACGTTACCCCGCATCCAAGCCCAATGTTCAAGGCTGGTTCGGATCCAATACCAAAGACTGTCTTTGGCGGCACCTCATCGCCCTGGTACGTTTTCACATGCACAAAGTCGGTCCGAGGTGGGCAATGGTGGCGCTCTTGTTGGTGGTGCGTCGCTCCTCGGCGGGACCAAACCGTCAACATAACAACACAATTCCTCCCAGACGAAAAGAAGGTGAGCCGCACTCGTAACTTGCTGAATTTCAATTTAATTCGATACTATTTAAAACAGTGTGGCACTCCTAACGTGTTTCAGTCTATCATAGACCTTTCTCAAAGGTCCACCTCACGTGCCGCTAGTCTCCACAGCCAAATGTCCGCATTTAATTTACAACCTCCAGTGGCTCATTTTTATAATTGCATTCTGGAGCATGTGGTTCCAGCCGGCAGTCTCTCAATAATTCCCTCCAGTGGGCAGTTCTTTTTTCTCTGTTTCAATGAATAACTATTCACAAGTGTCAGCATACGTTACTCCGCATCCAAGCCCAATTTTCAAGGCTGGTTTGGATCCAATACCAAAGTCGTCTTTGGCGGCACCTCATCGCCCTGGTACGTTTTCACAAGCACAAAGTCGGTCCGAGGTGGGCAATGGTGGCGCTCATGTTGGTGGTGCTTCGCTCCTCGGCGGGACCAAGCCGACAACATATCAACACAATTCCTCCCAGACGGAAAGAAGGTGAGCCGCACTCGTAACTTGCTGAATTTCAATTTAATTCGATACTTATTAAAACAGTGTGGCAGTCCTAACGCGTTTCAGTCTATCATAGACCTTTCTCAAAGGTAAGCCTGCACCTCACGTGCCGCTAGTCTCCACAGCCAAATGTCCGCATTTAATTTACAACCTCCAGTGGCTCATTTTTATAATTGCATTCTGGGGCATGTGGCTCCAGCCGGCAGTCTCTCAATAATTCCCTCCAGTGGGCGGTGCTTTTTACTCTGTTTCAATGAATCACTATTCACAAGTGTCAGCATACGTTACCCCGCATCCAAGCCCAATTTTCAAGGCTGGTTCGGATCCAATACCAAAGACAGTCTTTGGCGGCACCTCATCGCCCTGGTATGTTTTCACGAGCACAAAGTCGGTCCGAGGTGGACAATGGTGGCGCTCTTGTTGGTGGTGCATCGCTCCTCGGTGGGACCAAGCCGACAACCTATCAACACAATTCCTCCCAGACGGAAAGAAGGTGAGCCGCAATCGCACCTCTGCTGAACTTCAATTAAATTCGATACTTATTAAAACAGTGTGGCAGTCCTAACGCGTTTCAGTCTATCATAGACCTTTCTCAAAGGTAAGCCTGCACCTCACGTGCCGCTAGTCTCCACAGTCAAATGTCTGCATTTAATTTACAACCTCCAGTGGCTCATTTTTATAATTGCATTCTGGGGCATGTGGTTCCAGCCGGCAGTCTCTCAATAATTCCCTCCAGTGGGCGGTGCTTTTTACTTTGTTTCAATGAATCACTATTCACAAGTGTCAGCATACGTTACCCCGCATCCAAGCCCAATTTTCAAGGCTGGTTCGGATCCAATACCAAAGACAGTCTTTGGCGGCACCTCATCGCCCTGGTACATTTTCACGAGCACAATGTCGGTCCGAGGTGGGCAATGGTGTCGCTCTTGTTGGTGGTGCGTCGCTCCTCGGCGGGACCAAGCCGACAACATATCAACACAATTCCTCCCAGACGGAAAGAAGGTGAGCCACACTCGTAACTTGAATTTCAATTTAATTTGATACTTATTAAAACAGTGTGGCAATCCTAACGCGTTTCAGTCTATCATAGACCTTTCTCAAAGGTAAGCCTGCACCTCACGTGCTGCTAGTCTCCACAGCCAAATGTCCGTATTTAATTTACAATCTCCAGTGGCTCATTTTTATAATTGCATTCTGGGCATGTGGTTCCAGCCGGCAGTCTCTCAATAATTCCCTCCAGTGGGCGGTGCTTTTTACTCTGTTTCAATGAATCACTATTCACAACTGTCAGCATACATTACCCCGCATCCAAGCCCAATTTTCAAGGCTGGTTCGGATCCAATACCAAAGACGGTCTTTGGCGGCATCTCATCGCCCTGGTGCGTTTTCACGAGCACAAAGTCGGTCCGAGGTGGGCAATGGTGGCGCTCTTGTTGGTGGTGCGTCGCTCCTCGGCGGGACCAAGCCGACAACATATCAACACAATTCCTCCCAGACGGAAAGAAGGTGAGCCGCACTCGTAACTTGCTGAATTTCAATTTAATTCGATACTTATTAAAACAGTGTGTCAGTCCTAACGCGTTTAAGTCTATCATAGACCTTTCTCAAAGGTAAGCCTTCACCTCACGTGACGCTAGTCTCCACAGCCAAATGTCCACATTTATTTTACAATATATATATATTTTTTTCCACTGAAAAAAACAAAGGTTACAGAGATGTTATCGTAAGGGTCAGATTTCACTTGTACAAAACCAGTGAAGTTCGCCAATTATAGTTACCTGAGCTAACTATAACTTATGCCCCTGCAATGCACTGCTTATAAACTCACATATTACATCACTCATGACATGGTCAGTGACATCACTGATCACATCACTGATGACCTCTCAAATGACATCACTGATGACACCATCCAGTGAGTGTAAGTATTTTGTAAGAATTTATGATTGTTAAACATATATCCTAATGTACTATAAAGTAGTATACTAGGTGTACTACTAATGAGTGATACTACTTTTAATATATATCATGTGATTGGCTGTGTGACTGTGTGTATCCTTGTGCATATGGGTGTGTAAGTGGCTGTATAAGTGGTTGTGTAAGTAGGTGTGCGGGTGAGTGAGATGCTGTGTGAGTGGCTATATTGGTGAGTGAGTAGGTGTGCCAGTTGATGTATGGGTGGGTGAGTGACGGTGTAAGTGGATGTGTAGTGACTGTATGGGTGAGTGAGTGGATATCTGAATGGCTGTATGAGTAAGTGTCTGGGTGTGTAAGTGGCTGCATCGGTGAGTGAGTGGCTGTTTGAGTCGGTGTTTCGTTTATTGACTTTGTGTGTGTGACTGTATTGGACAGTGAGTGTCTGTGTGAATGGCTAAATGGGTGAGTACAGGAATGTGTGAGTGCTTATATGGATGTATCAATGGGTATGTAAATGGTTTTGTGAGTGAATATATGAGTGCTTCTATGGGTGAGTGAGTGTCTGTGTTGAGAGGCTGATTAGGTGAGTGAGTGGGTGTGTGACTCTGTAGGTAAGTAAGTGGGATTGTGAGTAGCTCTATAGGTGAGTGTGTGGTTATGTGGCTGGTAGTATGGGTGAGTAACTGGTTGTATTAGTGGCTGTACAGGTAAGTGAATGGTTGTGTGAATGTCTGTACGAGTGAGTGAGTGGGTGTGTGAGTAGTGGCTCTATGGAAGAGTGAGTACTGTTATAGGTCTGTGAATGGGTATGTCAGTTGTTGTATGGGTGTGTGAGTCAGCATACAAGATGTTGTATGGGGTGTGAGTAGGTTTGTGAGGGGTTCTGTGGATGATGTCATCAGTGATGTCATTTGAGATGTCATCAGTGATGTCATGAGTAATGTCACTGACCATGTCATGATTGATGTAATAAGTGAGGTCATAAGATTTGTATTGCAGGGGCATAAGTTATAGTTAGCTCAGGTAACTATAACTGCCAAATTTAACTGGTTTTGTACCCTAACTATAACGTCCCTGTAACCTTTGTTTTTTTCAGTGAATTTCTAAGGTTTTTTAAATTCTATTTGCTAACTATAACGTCCCTGTAACCTTTGTTTTTTTCGGTGAATTTCTAAGGTTTTTAAATGCTAATTCCTAACTATAACTTACCTGTAACCTTTGTTTTTTTTCCAGTGAATTTCTATGGTTTTTTAACTAGTAATCGCGTTTGCAAAGTGGTAAAGAAAGGGGCTGGGTCTCGAACCAGCTCTTAGGAATCCCACTGTGTAGGACTTACAGGAGGTACCAGAAGGGCTTCTTGGCCCCCAAGGTCCCTCAGGAGTAAAGTGGACTTCATCCCCCAATCAGTAGTGCACCATGAAACGTGTTTGCAGAGTAGTAGAGAAAGGGGGCGTATCCTCCGAACACCTCTTACCAATCCCACTGTATGGGACTTACTGGAGGTAACACGAGGGGTAGTTGACCATGAAGCAAGTCCTTGGGGCCCAACTACCCCTTCTGTTACCTACAGTAAGTCTCACACAGCAGGATTGTGAGACATTGTAGGAGGGCACACCGCCCCTTTCTCCATCACTCTGCAAATGCACTTCCTGGCACACGACTAGTTGGGGGATGAAGTCCATTTTAGTCCTGCGGCCCTCAGGAGGCAAGGGGACCTCATCCCCCCACCAGCAGTGCACCAAGAGGCACGTTTGCAGAGTGGTGGAGAAAGGGGGCATGGCCTCCAACCACCTCTCAGCAATCTCACTGTGTGGGGCTAACTCTAGTTAACAGGAGGTCTTCTTGGTCCCTAAGGACTCTCAGCAGCCAAAGGGACTTAATTCCCCAACTGGGAATGCGCCAGGAGGCGTGTTTGCCGAGTAGTGGAGAAAGGGGTGGGGCTTTGGCGATTTGGCAGCTTTTTTTCCCCCTATTTTTTTATTAAGGGGGGCTGCCTGGCCCCCCTTCTCTAAACCAATCGGGGTCTCGGGACCCAATCCCCAGGGCCTGACTTTTTTTTTTTTTTAAAGGGAGGGGGCAGTGCGCGCCCCCCCCGGCCGATTTCAACCCTAAGACCCGATCACCCGGGCCCAGCTTTTCATTTTTTCATAATTATTAGAAGGAAAGGGGGCCACATGGCCTCCCCTCCCTGGCCGATTTCAGCCTGGGGACCCCATCCCCCAGGCCCAGCCTTTCATTTTTTCCAAATTAATAGAAGGAAGGAGGGCCAATTTCTGCCCCGGGGACCCCAACCCCCAAACCCCGGCCATTTAAAACAAAAAAAATACTTACGAGGGAGTGGTGCTGAGCGACCCACCTCCTGGGCCATTTTCAGCCCCGGGGACCCGATCCCCCGGGGCATGGCCTTCTGGTTGGGGAACGCGGTGGGAGCCTGAAGGCCCCTGTGGTCTCAGCCAGATCCCGCCTCTTGCGGGAGCAGGCATTGCTTTTTAAACCCAGGGAGCTGCTCACATGCAGCTACCTGGGTGTAAAAAGCAAAGTGCTCCACTTTCAGCAAGCGAGAGCATAATGCTCTTGCTTGCTCAAACCGGAGCACTTGTTTGCTATGGGATGGCGGGAGTGGTGCTCCTGCCACCCCATAGCAAACTTCAATGTCCCGGGGATGTGCACCCTGGGACATTGCTGGAGCCGGCCCTGGGGTGGCAGTCCCCAGGGCCATGCAGGGCTCCTGGAGGGGGGCTGCGTGGCCCCCCTCCCATCTTCTGCAGGCGCCCTGGGGAGGTGGTGGTCCCCGGGGCTAGTGGTATGCAACGGACCCCCATCTTTACTTCATTTGTGTCCCGGGGAAGTGGCAGTCCCCGGACTGCCCCTCACGCATTATTATGTATATATTATAGACCCAGGGGGTGGCGGTCCTCAGGGCTACGGGGAAGGCCATAGGGCCTCCCCCACTTTATTTTTAAAAAATATGCATGTGCTCCGGCGAGGTGGCAGTCCCTGGGGCAGGTGGGGCCCGTGAGCCCCCCCAATACTATTAAAATTAGCCCCGGGAGGTGGCGGTCCCCGGGGGAGGGGGGTCTGGGAGGCTTCCCATATTGTTTTAAAGAGCCCAGAGGAGGTGGCGGTCCCTGGGGTGGGGGGTCCGCAAGGCCCCCCTAACATAATTGAAATTAGCCCCAGGGAGGTGGCCGTCCCTGGGGCTGCAGGCGGATTCATTATCAAAAGTGCCCCGGTGAGGAGGCGGTCCCTGGGCCTTAATCAGCCCTAGGAGGGGGCCCCATGCAGCCCCTCCTATAATTAGAATATTCACCCGGGACCTGGCCCACCGGGGGTTAATTTAAAGCAAGCACGGGAGCCTGAGTGTGCTTTTTTAAAAATCTATTTTGCCACAAATTTTGCTAATTTGGGCCAATTTTTTTTTTTTTAAATGCTTTTATGCCGTTGCAGGGAAGATTGAAGCCGAGTCCCATGAAGGCTGCCAACACTTCCTGGTTGAAGTGTTGGCAGCCAATCAGAGCAGTGCATTTCCCTGCACGAGCTCTCTTTTTTCGCGAAGGCTTCGCGGCCAGAGGCATCACTATAATTTTAAACTTAAATTTCTCAAAAACTACGGAACGGATTTACAACAAATAAGCAAAAGGCACTTCCTTGAACCAACATCCACCTCCCTGCCAAATTTGGTGTAAGTCCGTTCAGCGGTTTGGGCTGTAGGTGTGCCTAAAGGTTCCTATGGGAATTAACATTACAAACTTATTTTGCACCCCAAATTCTCGGTCCCCACTGCACAGATCACCCCCAAACTTTCCCAATCAATAGTGCCCACCGAGACACTTTTTGAGCAAAATTTCATGCCTATTGGTCAAACGACGCCAAAGTTATAACCAAGTCAAAAAATGCTTTTCCTATGGAAACTAGGTCCTAACTATAACTACCTACTGGCGGACCAGTGCATGGCGGTGACGTAAGTTATAGTTAGCTCTACTAACTATAACTAGTGACTTTCTGAGTTTTTTTATATATATATTTACTGAAAAAGTAAGAAGATGACACAGGTGAGAGACGTACAGCATAGAACTCACTATAATCTTATCAACTACTACACTCACTTATCACGTAAGAGACAGATCTCAGCAGATGGTGTTTTCTACACCACTACTGTAAACACTAATGACCAAACTAAAACATCTTTCTGTATAGGCTAGTCCATTGGAAAGCACAACAGCACAATTCGTGAACCCGGAAACAGGTTTTACTACAAATGTCAGATTTACAGAAACTAAAGGAACATACAACAAGTAGGGAGATGTTAGCAGACAGGCCACTGTGTGGCAAACCACTAGTAAAATTATTCTTTATCCTGGACAAAGGTGAAAGCAGAAAGGTAAGTCTGGTGCAGTGCTTAATTTGTGCCGGTGTTTGCCCGTGTTCAGCACTGGCTCTTATTTGTAAACACCGGCACATGTTTAAGAGAATCCACCACATGGTGGCACTGTGTATTTTTTAGGAGAGTTCATTAGTAGAGCATTTAGCTATTTAATATATCTTAAAAGCATGATTAAACTAATACTTACTGTATAATGTGGCGTGTGAGTAATGCCAGTTGCAGTGGACCTGTGTGAAATACCTTGGGCACTGGCACTTAATTTTTCAAATTAAGCACTGGTCTGGTGAAAATGTCTACTACACTGAGCCATCACCCTAGAGAAAGATCTTGGTGAACAGATGCATTTATTATAATCTACTACTACAGTCTTACATCACAAAGGATATAGCTGTAAGGAAACTGGTCAGTATGTCATAAAACAGAAGTATACTCAGCAATAATTCTGGAGAATAATCTCAATCAACAGCTTAGACTGTCGCAAAGCATTACCATAGATATACATCAGCAGGGGACATGTGTCAGCCTAGAGGCTAGTTCACTGATAAATAGTATATCCGGTTTAAAAGCAGGATTATAGATCAGATGACATATGTTAGGAAAGCATCACTCATTATTACAGAAATAAAAGTAATTTAAGTTATGCCGTAGCTTAGTATATATCTTTACCTCTGAGAAACTTTGACAAAACACTTACACTCACTGGATGATGTTATCAGTGATGTCATTTGAGATGTCATCAGTGATGTCACTGACCATGTCATGGGTGATGTAATATGTGAGGTCACAAGCAGTGCATTGCGGGGGCGTAAGTTATAGTTAGCTTAGGTAACTATAACTGTTGAATTTCTACGGTTTGTACTTGTAAAATCTGAACTTAACTATAACGTCCCTCTAACCTTTGTTTCTTTCAGTGAATTTCACAATTTTTATAAATATAAATTGTACTACAATTTCACCTGTAAGTTCAATTTAGTAATACTACTTTTTACAACTTTATAAATACATTTTATTCTCACATTTATTATTATTGTATTATTATTCATTTTAAAAGTAACAATTCAAAATTCGAGGTAATCTATGTTATGTATTGTTTTTCTAAATGCAAGTTCTTTTGTTTTCAAATCCTTTAAAAAAAATTCTCACTTGGAACCATGAATCCCCCAACTAAAAGCACACAAAAGCACACATTCAATGCAAAACAACAACGCATTTTGGCTCTACAGATCGTTTCCAACCAAAAGCACACATTCATTACAAAACAACAACACATTTAATACAGTGGATGTGACTGTGTGGTTCTGTGAGTGGTATGTGAGTGTGTGATTAGATATGTCAGTAGGTAAGTGAGTGGCTGTATGGGTGTGTTAGTGCCTGTGGGGATCTGTGAGTGGCTACACGAGTTTGGAACTGGCTTTGTGAGTGAGAGTGGCTGTATGGGTGTCTGATTGTCTGAGTGGCTGAATGAGCTTATGAGTGAGTGTGTGAGTGGCTGTGGGGTCTGTGAGTGGGTGTGTGACTGTTTTTGTGGGTCTGTGAGTGGGTGTGTGAGTAGTTTGTTGGGTCTGTGTGTGGATGTATAAGTGGTTGTATGGGTGTATGAGTGGTTGTTTGGGTCTGTGAGTGGGTATATGATTGATTGTGTGGATCTGTGAGTGGGTGTGTGAGCGGTTCTGTGAGTCTGTGAGTGGGTGTGTCTTTGTCTGGATGGGTGTGTAAGAGCCTGGATGGGTGTGTGACTTGATATGTGAGTACTTGTGTAGACATGTAAGTGGGTGTGTGAGTGGGTGTGTGAATGGCTGTGCTGGTTTGTAAGTGGGCTTGTGAATGGGTGTGTGAGTGACTGGGTGTATGAGTGGGTATGTAAGTATCTGCAGGGTCTGTGAGTCAGTGTATGAGTACTTGTGTAGGTCTGTGAGTGGGTATGTGATTGGTTGTGTGGGTCTGTGAGTAAGTGTGTGAGTGGTTTTGTGAGTCTGTGAGTGGGTGTTTCAGTGGCTGGATGGGTGTCTCAGTGGAAGTGTGAGAGCCTGGATAGGTGTATGAGTGGGTGTGTGAGAGGCTGTGTGAGAGGCTGTGTGAGTGGCTGTATGGGTGTGTGAGTGGGTGTGTAAGTACCTGCAGGGTCTGTGAGTCAGTGTGTGGGTGGTTTTGTGGGTCTGTGAGTAGCTGTGTGAGAGCCTGGATGGGTGTGTGAGTGCTTATGTGGATGTCTAAGTGGGTGTGTGAGTGCTTGACTGGGCATGTGAGTGGCTGTGTGGATCTGTCTGTGGATGTGTGAGTGCTTGTGTGGGCATATAAGTGGGTTTGTGAATGGCTGTGTGGGTGTGTGAGTGGGTTTATGAGTGGTAGTATGGGGGTGCAAGGGAGTGTGTAAGTGGGTCTGAGTGGGTTTTCATTAGGATCTGGATCCACGGATCCATCGCGGATTCACATGGGGGCTGCACTGAGTGCTGCAGATCCTCACAAGTGGAAAAGAATGTTTTCGGGCAAATTCTTGCCCATCAGGGGTCCCTCACTGACCCCTCTATCACACCCGTGGGGTAAGGGTACATTTACTCTGACCCCCTTCTATCAGTCTTAACTTTTCTTTTCGGGCACCGGGACCATATCCCGATATATAAAATAGCGGCCTGCAACTTTCCTCTCAGGTTGCGTCCAGCCAATCACGCCATTGCTGCGGGTGCGTGGATCTGCAGATCAACTGCGGTGGATCAGCAATGGATCCGCATCCCTAGATATCTATGAATTTTTTTTCTTTAATAACTCCAAAACTACAGAACAGATTTACACCAAATTACAAAAAGCACTCTTTCTGGACCAAGATCTAGCTTTCTGCCAAATTTGGTGTAATTCCATTCAGTGATTTGGGCTGTAGTTGTGTCTGAATTCCCTATGGGAAATTGCATGGCAAAAACTCGTTTTAGGACCCCCCATCTTTTTCTCGGCCCCCGCCAGAAGAAATCAACCGAAACTTTCCAGACAGCAGCTAAAGTAATTGGTGTACTATTTTTGACAATTTTGGGACGATTTGTCAAACTGAGCCAAAGTTATTTGCAAAACCAAAAACGCTTTGCTTATGGAAAGTAGGTCCCAACTATAACTACCTACTGGCAAATGTACATTTAAACATGAGTGCACTAGTTAAGGCATCTGTGTGGGGTGCTCCTAGGCATATAGATACGCCCTGCTATGAGTACTGAGTGCAGATGGCCTGCCGCACACTATAATGTAACTGAGAGTGAACACAGGGGTCTGAGTGGCTAAGGGCAGGCAGATTCAGTTTTAGGGACGATTTTAGGCTGGGCGGGCTTGGTGAGGGAATGCTCAGGCAAACGCTGCAGCATGTCTAATGTGTGTAGGGGCGGATTTAGGTGCGTGGAAGGTGGGCGTTGATATGGACAGCTCCATCCCGGGAGGTGTTCCTTACGTGAGTGGAGAGGGTCTGGTGCATTTCTGGGGACAGGTCGTCATTCCCTGCCACCTTGTGGAAGTGTGTGAGTAGGGCGGCCCACTGAGGGGATATGGGTTGCTGGTGCAGCCGACGGACCTCCTCATATCGGAGGACTTCCCCCTCCACCACACCCCACTTGCGTATCGCTCCTCTCCATGCCTCCACGGGGATACGTTAGGGAACACCAGTGGATTATAAGCATGCATTTGGCTAGCAGCATGGCCAGAGGTGTGTCCATATTTTCTGTCACTTCTTGTGTTTGAATATGCCTACAGAGCATGCTTCCCACATGTGGATGTCTGGTAGTTCTGTGACTGCGCGCAGTATAGTGTTACAATAATTATGGAGGGTTGGACAAAACCCCAGCATAAGCATTGCGTCCAGGGTCCGGCAACGCAGGCATTCAAACTGTGTCTCGGGAAAGTAACAGTGCAGCTGAGCTGCGGTTAGCTAAGACCTGTGCAGGATGAACGTATGTTTTTGATCCGCGGGAGACCTTTTTGGGAAACTCAAGTGCCCGTTCCCATTCCTTGTCATGCAGTACCCTCCCAAATACGTCCTTCCACTTTTGGCACATCGCTGTGAGGGGAGCAATTGTCAGTTCGCGTATGGCCTTATATAACCAGGTAATAAGATGGCGACCGGCCCCCATAGCTAAGATGGCCTGAAGCACTGGATACGTTGCCGGCTCCACCTCCGAAAGGTCCCAATGGGCAAAGCAGGTGTGACTGAGCTGTCGGTAAAATAGGAACTGTCCAGGTGGGAGGTCATGCTCTTCGGCCAGCTGTTCAAAGGGGAGGGGATGTCCCTTGGCAAAGAGGTCGCCTACCATGAGCAATGAGTGGTCGAGGAAGACCAACCAGGGGCAAATTCGGGCATAGAACGGGGACTTCTGAGAGAGACAGTGTATCCTAGCCATGCATGTCTTTGCTGTCACCATCTGCAGGGGTCTGGTTCCTGTGGATCGTGCCTTTGGTAAGAGTAGGCCTCGGATTGCTGGTATCAGCAGGGGCCCAAGCTCGATGCTGGCCTCGCCCAATTAGCGCCCAGCTGTCCAACGGTACAACCATTGGAGCTGTGCCACAAGAAAGTATGCCTCGAAAGATGGGACCCTCAAGCCTCCCTGGTCTATCGGCAGTTGTAATTTTGCAGGAGTGACTCGCATACGTCTGACTCCCCATATAAGTGTGTATAGGGGAGAATCTAGTTCCCTGAGGAAGGAACGAGACGGTATTACCGAGGGATTCGAAAAATAATATAAAAGGGTGACCATCTTCACCAAGGCGATTTTGCCTATAGGAGCTAAAGGGAGGGACTGCCAGAAATGCACCTGGGACGGGATTCCCGCCAAGGCCCTGGGGAGCTTCCCATCATATAAGTCCAGGGGAGTGTGGTAGAGACGGACACCTAAGTAGCACGTAGCCTGTGCTTGTCAGTTCAGGCCCGTGTCACCAAGCTATATATCTCGCGGTTGCTGCTCGGGACAGAGTGGGTATACTGCTGAATTCACCCAGTTGACTCAAAGTCCAGCAGTAGTGGCATATTCTGCTAGAATGTTTCGGAGTGCGTGAGGTCGGCTGTTATGTTTTGTATGCACAGGAGCAGGTCATCCCCATATAAGGACACTGCATGTGTCCTGCCCGCGAGCGGGATGCCCCACTCTCAGCCCCCCTCATGTAGCTGCACGGCCAGTGGCTCGATTCAGAGCACAATTAGTAAGGGGGAGTGTGGGCATCCCTGTCTCGTACCTCGTCCAACCAGGAAGGGGACTGAGATGAGGTGACCCAGGCGGTTTCAGGATGTTGGTTTGGAGTACAATAATTTTGTATTGGCTAATGGTCTGGGTACGATCCCCATGGGAGCGAGCACTGCACATAGGTAATGCCAGGTCAGGGTGTTGAATGCCTTTTCTAGGTCAAGAATGAGGCAAGTCGCCCGCGGGAACGCCCTCCTCACCTGGTCCTTCACATGGAAGAGGCAACAGATATTCTGTGGAGAGGTTTTGATCGGGGTGCAGCAGTTCTGGGAGGATCTGGGCATATCAGTCAGCTAAAATCTTGCCGAAAATTTTATAATTCGCCCATGAATAGCGATAGGTCTGTAGGAAGCCAGCAGTATAGGATCCCTGTCCGGCTTGGAGAGGGAGACCAGGAGGGACTCTCAAAGTGAATGGGGAAGGTCACCAATGCTTCATGCCACTCTATACATTTCTGTCAGTCGAGGCACCAAAAGTGATGAAAAGGTGCTATAGTACTCTAAGGGCAGACCGTCTAAACCTGGTGTTTTTTTTCTGGGCAAGGTTGCGGATTGCCTGCTTCACATCTGTTGGCGTGATCTCCGCCTCCAAGGATAGTCTGGTCGGGGTCAAAATGCACACGAGAGCAATGCCTGCCAGGAACGTGTTAGTGTGGTCTGACAAAGTGCTTTGGGGTGCCCTGTAAATAGATGAGTAGTAGTCATAGAAGGCCTGCACTATATCAACTTGTGTGCAGACAGTTATGCCTGCTAGATCGACCACTTCAGTCATGGGGCGAGTCACCGATTCCTGCCAAATAAGCCAAGCCAAGAGTCTGCCAGACTTGTCACCCTCCTGGTGAACTTTAGACGTATGGGCTCTGAAATTAAAACATAATAGATTTTCAAGGAGGGCAACATAATCAGCTTTTGCATCTGCTAGTTGCGGGGCGAGTGCAGGATCGGTGTCAGCCGCTTTGCTCAGGTCAGCTAGGGCCCGCTCAGCTGCCTCCATGTCCCTTTCCAGAGTCTTACGGACTCCTGCTATTTGCTGGATACAGGCTCCTCTCGCAACCACCTTAAAGACGTCCCACTCCAGCGTCCTAGTAGATGCCGTGTTGTGGTTTTCAGAAAAATACTGCTGGATGCGGTCTTCCTGCTCCTCTAGGAATACCGGGGCCTCTAGACAGTTTCACAGCAACTTCCATGTAGGAGTTGGCGGAAAGGCGGGCGCCCATTTGAGATCCATGATGTGCGCATCATGGTTGGAGACTACTCGCCCAGATAGTCTGCATGTTGAATTAGGGGCACCTATGTGGTAGTGCAGAGGAAGTGGTTGAGCCGCACATTTAAGTTGTGTGGGATAAAGTGAAAGAAGTAAAGCCGGGTCGTAGGGTACCTGGATCGGCATGCATCCATGAGTGCCCAGTGGCGTGCCCAGTTTCAGAAACTGTCTGCCTGTGTGTAAGGGAGGAGCAGGACATTGGAGGATGGGACCTATTTAGGGCTAGGTTGAGCATGCCATTGTAATCTCCACATAACACCCATAGCAACGCGGTCCTGTGAGCGATGCTCAGTGTTGGGTGCATAGATGCTTCTGAGGTGCATAGATGCTTCTGAGGTGAATTGGTCGGCCATCTAAGTGGTCCATGATGAGCGTGTAGCGGCCGTCTTTATCTATTGTTGCGGTTGCTTCCTGAAAGGGGACACAAAGACGTATCCACACCATGGCGCCTCGCGCATATGCGGAGTAGATTGTGGTGCAGAGGAGGCCCCTCCAATGCTTACGTAAGCAGTCCAGCTCCTCCGCTGTGACATGTGTGTCTTGCAGAAAAATAACCAGTGCCTGTTGGTGTTTGATGTAGGAATAGATGGCGTAATGCTCCCTAGCGGTATGCATGCCGCGGATGTTTAGGGCGAGGAATCCAATGTCAGTGTTAGAGGCCACGATGATGTGTGGGTAATGTGAGTGCAGAATGCAGATAGGCCGCCCCCCGGCCGTAGGTTGAGCCATTGCGCCCTAGGAGCCACCTGAAGCCCAACTGCCAGGGTGGTGGAGTTGTGGGGAGGAAGTGGTTAAGGGTAACAGTGTCAACTGGGGGAGGAAAAAATCCCAATGCTGGGAGCCTACCACAACCGGTGATATGCCCAAACTGAGCATGTTTGTTTCACCCTAGTGTATCGTGGGGGTAAGGCTAGTCGGTGGTGTGTAGCAATGTAGCCCTAAAGCCCTTCAGAGGTAAGGATCAATAATTGCCAGAGACTGTGCAAGAAATAAATGAATTCGTCCCACTGGATCAACTTTATTGTGAAGTAGTACCTATAAAGTCAGTGATGTTGAGTGCCATCATTTGTTTATGATAAAACAACAAAGTGTTGAAAAAACTTGCAAAACTAGTCTTGTATGTACACATAAGCAGCAACTAAACTAAATGTGAAGCAAATGCAGAAAAGGGAAACTGTAAGTAACAAATTTAAAGTAAATTAATGCATTTTGAATAAAAGGTGTTGACAGCATACTTAAAAACATGCTTAGGGTTACATTTAGAAAACATTAAACTAAGTGTTCAAAAACATATTTAAAAATATATATATATTAAATGCAAAGCCTAAAAAAACTCCTGGAAAAAAAAATTAAGCTAAGTTATGGTTCTGTGTATGCATGCACAGTCATTCAAATACATTTTACAAATCACAGAAATGCACTGAAAAATGTCACAGTTAATTACATCATGGGTCAGGGAGCGCAGTTGCACTCAGTTCAACAAGTTTAAAAACAGAAATCCACTGAAAAAACAATTACATTTAAGTTATGGTTCAGCAAGTGTATACAAACTCACCTTAACGAACAAGTTACTTACCTTCGGTAACGGTATATCTGTAAGAAACATTAGTAGTTATAGATTCCTTACCTTAGAATATCCCCAGGCGTCAGACTGGATCCGGAAAGTTTTCGTCAGCAGTACCCCTGCGCGTCGGTAGGTGGCGTTGTGCGGCTCCGCGTCCATCGTTGGCATCGTGGTTGCCGAGATGACGTCACGGACGCTACTTAGACGCCGCCCACGCGCGCTGACGTCAGTTCTGTACACGACTTTCCGCGCCAGGAACACAGAGCCATGCAAGATACTGACCACTGGTGCATTGAAACTAGAGCCCTGAAAGGGATGACCTTAACCCTAGAAATCAGTTCGCAGAACGGGGAGGATGGGTGGGGCGGTAAGGAATCTATCATTACTAATGTATCTTACAGATATATAGTTACCGAAGGTAAGTAACTTTTTCATCTGAAAGAAACACATAGTGATAGATTCCTTACCTTAGAATAGATACCCCAGCAATACCGACCCCGGTGGTGGGTCTGCGAACCAAGATCACACCAGAAAGTCACGGAGAACAGAACGGCCAAAGAAGCCGTCTCTCCGGACTTGGCAGTCCAGGCAATAATGCTTAGTAAACGTGTGCAGCGAGGCCCACGTGGCTGCCTGACAGATGTCTTGCAGGGGGACACCACGTCCCAATGCAGTAGTGGCTGCAGTAGCTCTGGTGGAATGAGCACGCAGCCCCACCGGAGGTTCTTTTTAGCCAAAGAGTAACAGGCTTTGATACACAAGACAACCCAGCGGGAGATAGTTCTCTTGTGTACCGCCCGACCTTTCTTGGTGCCAACGTAGCCAACAAAGAGCTGGTCATCCACCCGGAACTGCTGTGTGCGGTTGAGATAAAATGAGAGCGCACGTTTTGGGTCCAGACGGTGGAGCCTCTCTTCCTCTCTGGAAGGATGCGGAGGCGGAAAGAAGGTGGGCAAGGTAATAGTCTGCCCAATGTGAAAGGCCGTAACCACTTTTGGCAAAAAGGAAGGACGGGGCCTGAGCACAACCTTGTCCGGATGGACTGATAGGAAAGGAGGCTTACAAGAAAGAGCCTGGAGCTCACTCACTCGCCTAGCGGGGGTGATGGCCACCAGGAAGGCAGTCTTCAAGGTCAAGAGACGAAGAGGACAGTTGTGAAGGGGCTCAAAAAGAGCACACATCAAGTATGTAAGAACCAAATTCAAGTCCCACTGAGGCATCACGAAAGGAATAGGAGGAAAAAGGTGTGTAATGCCTTTTAAAAATCTATTTACAACAGTGGACTTGAAAAGAGAGGGCTGATCATTGAGCCTGAGAAAGGCCGAAATAGCAGAAAGGTAGGCCTTGATCATGCCCAGAGCAGAGCCCTGCTGGGCCAAAGAAAGAAGGAACAGTAGTACTTCAGAAAGAGGGGCAGAAAGGGGATCCACAGCCTTTGCTGTGCACCATGCCACAAACTTGTTCCACCTGCAGGCGTATACCACTTTAGTAGAGGGACGCCTGGCTGCCAGAATGACATCACAAACTTCAGGAGGCAAGTCGAAAGGAATCAACTGCCGCTGCTCAATCTCCACGCAAAGCGGTGGAGGCTGGACAGGTTCGGGTGGAGGACCATCCCCTGCTGCTGCGACAGAAGATCCTCCCGAAGAGGCAGTCTGATCGGAGGATCGATGCTCATACTGAGTAGCTCGGGATACCATACTCTTCAAGCACAGTCCGGGGCCACAAGGATGACTTGTGCCCGGTCGCGCCCGATCTTCTTCAGCACTCTGGGCAGAAGTGGTATAGGCGGAAAGAGGTACAACAGACCGCAACTCCACTCGTGACGAAAAGCGTCGCCGAGCGAGTGCCGCCTTGGAAATTCCAACGCGCAGAACTGATGACATTGCGCGTTCTCTCCGGTGGCGAATAGATCTAACCAAGGCTCTCCCCACTGCTGAAAGAGACCTTGCACCACCTCTGAGTGAAGACGCCATTCGTGATCCAGCATACACCTGCGGCTGAGTTCGTCTGCCCTGGCGTTCAGAGAACCTGCCAGGTGTTGAACCACCAGGGACATGCCCTGATGTTCCAGAAATGTCCAGAGACGCAGAGCCTCCTGACAGAGGGTCCACGACCCCACCCCGCCTTGCTTGTTGCAGTACCACATGGCGGTGGTGTTGTCTGTGAACACCTGCACTACTCTCCCCTTGACAGAGGGAAGGAATGCCTTCAGTGCAAGCCGTATCGTCCGAAGCTCCAGAAGGTTGATATGGAGCTTGGACTCCGCCAGAGACCAGAGGCCTCTGATATCCGCCTCTCCCATGTGGCCGCCCCATCCCAGGAGGGACGCATCCGTCACCACTGTAAACTCTGGTTGGGGAAGGGAGAGGGATCTGCCGTCGACCCAATGCTGGTTCGTGAGCCACCACTGCAACTGTCGTGCAGTGCCCTCCGAGATCTAGACGTGATCGGACAGGTTCCCCTGATGCTGCGCCCACTGGAACTTCAGGTCCCACTGCAGAGCCCGCATATGCCATCTGGCATGATCGATCAGCAGGATGCAGGTGGCCTTGAGGCCCAGCAGCCTCAGAGTCACTCTGGCCGAAATCCGGGACAAGGGTTGAAAGATATGAATCAGAGCCCGAATATCCCGGACTCGCTGTTCGGGAGGATAGACCCAAAACTGCGCCGTGTCCAGACCCGCTCCGATAAAGAGGAGCTTCTGAGACGGAATCAGGTGCAACTTTGGCACGTTGATGGAGAACCCCAGCAAGTGCAGGAGGTCAGCCGTAGTCTGGAGGTGGGAGACGACTGCCTGGGGCGAGCGCGCCTTCAACAACCAGTCGTTGAGATAGGGGAAGACTGAAACCCCTGATCTGCGCAGATGAGCTGCGACCACCGCCATCACCTTCGTGAACACCCGAGGGCCGCTGGTAAGGCCAAAAGGGAGCACGGTGAACTGAAAGTGCTCGTGGCCGACCGTGAACCGCAGGTAACGCTGGTGGGCTTGCAGGACTGGGATGTGGAAATAGGCATCCTGCAAGTCTAGCGCTACCATCCAGTCTTGTGGATCAAGAGCAGACAAGACCTGAGCTAGAGTAAGCATCTTGAACTTCTCTTTGCGGAGGAAGCGATTGACGTTCCGGAGGTCTAAGATAGGACGCAGGCCTTTGTCCTTCTTGGGTACCAGAAAGTAGTGGGAATAGCAACCACGACCTACTTCGGGTGTCGGAACGCGCTCGATGGCCCCCTTGGCCAAGAGGGCCGCAACTTCCTGCTGAAGAAGCACCAAGTGATCCCCCAACATGCGGTGGTACTGAGGTGGCATGGCTGGAGGGGCAGTCTTGAAGGGGAGGGAGTAGCCCCTCCGGACTATCTCTAAAACCCACCTGTCCGAAGTGATGGTGCGCCAGTGGGGGAGGTGATGGCGAAGCCTGCCGCCCACTGGCGTTTGATGGGCCTGAAAGTTCGGACTAGGAAGGTTTGGAGGCAGTGGTGGCTGGGGTGGTGGTGGACTGATCCGCCCGCTGGCCCCTTGGTCTGCCACGGCAGAACCCGCGTCCGCACTGGGATGCTTGCTGCGCAGGCCTGTGGCTCTGTTGCGAACGCTGCGGGCGCCCCTTCCGGTGCCACGAAAGGAGCGAAAAGCAGAAGGCGGAGGAGGGCGGACTGCAGAGAGTCCCAAGGACTTGGCCGTAGCCCATGAGTCCTTAAACCGCTCCAACGCGCTGTCTGCTTTGTCGCCGAAGAGGCGACGGCCATCAAAGGGCATGTCCATAAGTGTGTTTTGGACATCCCCCGAAAATCCAGTGGTCCTCAACCAGGCGTGACGGCGAACCGCCACCGTCGTTGCAATCGATCTGCCCAGTGAGTCTGCGGTGTCTAGGCCACAACGAATCATGAACTTAGCTGCATCTCTCCCCTCTGCAACAGCCTGGGAGAGAGCTGGCCGGGCCTCCTCCGGACCCTGGGGCAGCACTTGCACCACCGTATCCCACAGAGAGTGGGAATAACGGCCCAAGAGGCATGCGGTGTTCACGGACCGCAAGGCAGAACTGGTGGAAGAAAAAATTTTCTTCCCGAACTGATCCAGCTTCTTGGATTCCCTCTCCGGTGGTGCGGAAGGGAAGGCGGTCGGGGAAGCAGAGGCTTGGACAACCAAGCTCTCGGGGTGGGATGTTGGGAGAGGAAAATGGGGTCACCCGGAGCCGGGCGATGGCGTCGGGCCACGTTCCTATCCACAGGAGCCCCTGTGGTGGGCCTGGACCAAGTGCCCAAAAGAACATCAGAAAGGGCTTCATTGAAGGGAAGCAGCGGCTCCGCAGAAGTAGCTGCTGGCTGAAGCACCTCTGTCAGGAGGTTAGTCCTGACGGCCACCATAGGGAGCTCGAGGTGTAGGGCCTCGGCCACCCTACGCAACACCACAGCATAACTAGCACCCTCCTCCGTAGCCACGGTAGGAGGAGACAGCATGCCAAGGTCTAGTGAGGTATCCAGACCACTGGCGTCCCCCAACTCCTCAGCCCAGTCCTGTTCAGACTCGCAAGCAGCTGCGAGAGGGTCCTCAGACCCCTCCCAGTCCTACCCTAGCTCCTCAGGCTGTTCAACAGGCCTAAAATAAGGAGCAGGGACATGGGGATAGAAATCCCCGAGCAATGTCGAGAACGGGCGGTGTCAGAAGTGGTGCCGGTGGGGTCGACGTCGGTGGAGGTGTTATAAGGTCAACCGGCGTCGACCGGGATCCAGGCCTGGATCCAAGGGGGTCCTGCGGCACCGGGGCCGGAGCCGACAGCGACGCCGGGGCCGGAGCCGTCGGCGAGGAAAGGCGAGGACCCCCAGTCAGGACTGCGGGCCCGAGGCGCACCAGCGGGACCCGACGGCCCAAAGAGGCGAGCCATGGCCGACAGGAATTCCTTTATTTGGGCCAGAGTCGCAGACAAACCCGGGAAGGGCGGGTAGTCCGGCGGCGACTGTATAGGCTCTGCCGGGGCCGCTGGGGAGGCACCACCCACACCCTCAGCCACGTCGCGCAACCGGCGAGGGGAAATCGGAGAACGATGGCGTTTCTTCGACTTCTTGTGCTTCGCCTTACCTGACCCCGAGTGCAAAGACTTGGATCCCGAAGACCGCTGGTGATGACTTCGCGCACGGTCCCTCGACCTCCCACGGGACCGGGACCTCGAACGGCGCGGAGCCGACTGCCGGGCCTCCAGCAACTTTCGCTCCCGCAAAGTCTTCGGCGCCATGGCCCGGCAGTCGGGGCACGACTTGGGGTCGTGGTCGCGCCCCAGGCAGAAAAGACACACACGGTGCGGGTCAGTCACCGACATCATACAGTGACAGTCCCCGCAGGACTTAAAACCGGGCATCCTATCTGCACCAGGAGTCGAAGACTCAATGAAAAAACAGAGACAAAAAGCCTCAAAAAATGAGTCAAAAATTGACTGGGGGTTCCTGCTCTTCCCGGATCTGCGCTTGCTGGCGCGGAAAAAGAAAGAACTGACATCAGCGTGCGTGGGCGGCGTCTAAGTAGCGCCCGTGATGTCATCTCGGCAACCACGACACCAACGACGGACGCGGAGCCGCACGACGCCACCTACTGACGCGCAGGGGTACTGCTGACAAAAACGTTCCGGATCCAGTCTGACGCCTGGGGATATTCTAAGGTAAGGAATCTATCACTATGTGTTTCTTTCAGATATGCAGGAAAACACAGATTCACTGAGAAAACAGTTAACGTGATTTTATAGTCAAAGTCAAAAACCTATAAACATCTGAAATTTATCAATGATGGTATGCTTAGTGAACTCTAACTTCACTTCTGCATGCACTGCAAATGACCTCACACATATCATCACTGATGTTATCACAAATTACATCAATGATGACACCTCAAACGACAATACTGATGACATCTCAAGAGACATCACCAGCTACATTATTTATGTCATCACTCTTGTGAAATGTTAACATTTGATGAAATATTTCGTACAAAATATGAATTAATCAAAACGAATAAATTAATACAGTTTGTATATGAGTACTACCATGACATATAAAAGAAGGAAAAATTACTCACCTGTAATTCTAGTACTCTTCCAGGGGAATGCTCTTCACAGTCATAAGCACTGAATAGTCCCGCCCACGTGCGGGGATCCCAGAGAAAGTTTAAAATTATACATCATCATTTTAAAAAAGAAGCCAATTTACATAAAATGTAGTCACTACTAGAGAAGTGACCATAGAAAATCTTTCACTAACCTTTTTAGGTTTGAGAACTTTTATTTGTAATTAAAGAGGCATGAAGTACATCAACAGCCCACCTACATCCATCGGCCGGTGATGATCTATTCAACTATAAAGCTGGGGCATAGAAGTAGAGTAAGTTCTACGGGATCAGCAGAAAATAGAAGACAGGAAAACTATATATAAAGGAAGGTGGGGAAGAGTATGATACCATTCAGAGCAGATGTTGACTGAAGTGGACGCACATGGATGATGCAGAGATGATAACTTTGAGGGAGAGTCATTTGGGGAGGTCAGTCGGAGGATCCGTAAATAAAGCGGACAAGACAACTCATGAAATTCCTCCGACAGATATTGGATACAAGGCTGCCACATTTTGTCAAACAGGGGAAGAGTGCATGAGGATACCGCAGTTAATTTCTCCACTAACCTTTTTTAAAGCAAAAAGAAAGGGAATGTGTGACAATGTTAGCCAATAGACTGCAATGCAAAGTATAGGAGAGAAAAACTAGCCCTGTTTCTTTAATAAACCTCACAATAAACCCTGTGTTCTAACATACCTCACCTATGACAGTTAGGTCAGGTCATTTTTATGGAAATTAGAGGATCCTGGGTGAAACAAATTGCTGAAAGCTGTAATACTTCTTGTCCATGAAGGTGGGAGTGTTGTTTATGACTTTGACGAGGATTACCCTTTAAGAAAGCTAGGATTCCAAATGAGAAACCTTTCCTTCTCTTCCAGGGGATCCTCATCAATAGTTATAAGCACTGAATAGAATAGGAAGCTTATCCCATAAAGAAATGGACAAGAAATAAAGAACACCTCTAGCAATCACCCAAAGAGGTTCTCCAAAAAAGCCTGCCCTAGTTGAGTATCTGCTATGGAGACTGAATCTAGACAACAGTGTCTAGTGAAACTATGAACAAATTGCCAAGGAATGGCTTTACAAATTTCTGAAAAGGTAACATTTCTAAGAAGGGCTATAGTAGCAGCTTTTTAGATCTCCAAGTAGGAGCTTCTTAGCTAGCTGGTATGAAAGAAGTATATGGGAAACTATCCATTTAGAAATGGACTATTTAAGCCTGTTCTTACTGGACTGTAATTTATGAAAACACAATCTGATTGCCAATTTATCCTTAGCTTTGTCTAAGTAGAATTTCAGAACTCTTTTTACGTCTAGAGAATGCAGAGATTTCTCAACTGGAGTTAACGGATTAGGAAATATTGTACACAAAGAAATAGTTTGGTTAATTTGAAAATCTGAAACCACCTTAAGAAGTAAACTGGGGGAGTGGTCTCATTACCACTCTATTATTATGGAATACTGTGTATCGTTCAGTATCGCAAAAAGCCTGAGTCTCACTCACTCTATGCACAGAGGTAATAGCGACTAAGAAAGCTGTTTTCCATGTAAAGATGTTGTAAAGAGGCTTTGTGAATGGGGTCAATCGGGGGTTCTGTTAACTTAGGTTAATCTCCCAAGGAGGAGAAGGGGACTTCACAGGAGGGGTTACCTTTTTAATGCCATATAAAAATCTTTAACTTCAGACATTGTAAAGAAGGAAGTTTGTATAGATTTCCTCTAGGGAGTTATAGCCACAAGGTGCATTTTAATGAAAGAAAATTACAAATCAGACCTTGCTAGATGAAGTAGGTAAGGTATCAGTTCATCTTCTTGACATGAGGATCGATTGTGGCTGGTCTGAATACACCAAATGCAAAATCTCTTCTACTTAAGGGCATACAGTTTTCTAGTGGAAAGTTATTTAGCTTCTTGTAGAATGTTCATGCAGTCTTGTAGAAAACCTAGTTGACCATATTGTAGGGATTCAGGAGCTACGCAGCTAAGTTCAGTATGGAGGTTTGGGGTGCAGGACCTGGCCTTAGAACTTGTACAGGAGATCCTGTCTGCATGGCAGTCTCTTGTACGTATACTCGGATAAGTGAAGTAGGTCCATGAACCACCACTGACAAGTCCATTCAGGAGCTATCATTATCATTCTGGTCTTGAACTGGTAAAACTGAATCATAACTGTAGGTATGAGGGTATTTTGAGGAAATGTGTAAAGTAATTTCTCTGACCAGTCAAACAAGAGGGCATTCCCCTTCGACCCTGGCTGGTAGAATATGGAGGCATGATCTTGGCAATTATTTGTTTTTTGCATTGGCAAACAAATCTATTTGAAGGGATCTCCAGTCTTGGAAAATGTTTTCCACAACTTCGTCATTTAGAATCCAGTTGTGATATTCTTGGAAAGCTAGACTGAGCGAGTTGCCTTCTATGTTTTGGATACCTGGGATATGGGCAGCTGTGATTGTAAAGTTCATTGCAATAAGCCATTTCCATATACCTTGTGACTCGAGGGACAGAGGTCTTGAATGTGTCCGTCCCTACTTGTTCAGGTAGTACAATGTTGTTGTGCATCTGAATAAGTAGAGACGTTTTTTGATTGCAGGAAAAAAGGATTTTAAAGCCAGATGGACCGCTCTCAGCTCTAACAGGTTGATGTGGTATACTTTTTCTTTGTCTGACCATAATCCTTGGGTCCTTAAGTAGCCCAGGTGAGCTCCCCATCTTTGGAGAGATGCATCCGTGCCTAGAGTTTGTACTGGGAGAACCTGATGGAATGAGGTCCCTTTCATTAGAATCTTCGATCTGGTCACCCATGGAAGTGACTGAATAGCCATCTGTGACAGAGTCAATTTCTTTTCCCAGTTGTCCGAGATCTGGTTCCACTGGTCCTCCAAACATTGCTGCAAAGGCATAACGTGAAGCCTGGCATGAGGAACCAGAAAAATACTTGAGGCCATTGATCTCTGTAGGGATGATGGGCCAGATGAAAGAAGCTTTTTTCAGCTCGCAAACGGGCCAATTCTGCCGTTTGCGAACTTAATGTACAAAGCCCTATTTGTGATTCACTAAGCTATTACCGAATCGCAAATGGGGTTTGCGAGTTGTTATGAGTAAGGGGCGTGCCAAGGGGTCCCTTCCTAATAACGAGTCGCAGGGGCATGTATGAATGTTTTGCAAGTGGAATTCGGTCGCAAGACATTCATACTTTACCGGCTCCCTTAAGGAGGTGGTAACCCCTTCGCAAACGGGAAGGGGTCCCCAAGGTGAATGTTGGCACCAACATTTTTTAAGGGCAGGCAGTAGTCCCACGGACCACTGCCTACTCCTGAAAAATGAAAAGGAGACTTTTCATTTTTCTTTTTTAAATTCATCCCGTTTCCCTTTAAGGAAAAGGAACTGCATTTCAAAATAAAAAACTGCTTTATATAAAAAGCAGTCACAGACATGGTGGTCTGATGACCCCAGCAGGCCACCATCGCTGTGAGTGCCGACCATTCCCAATATGTTGCAAATTGCGACCTGCCGCATGAATATTAGTAAGGCAGGTCCCTTACGACCCACTGGGAATCGCACACAGTGTAAAACACACTGTTGCACACAGCTGTTTGCGATTTCCTAGTAGAGAATCGCAAAAAATTGCTATTAGGAAATCGCAAACGGAAGCATATGTACATCTGGCACTATATTTGTTGTGCTATTGGATGAGGAGTTTCTAATAGAGTAAGACTTTTCAGTTGAATTCATTTCAGTCTCTTCTCCAAAGGAAACACTTTTATGGATTGGGTATGTGGATTATAGCTCCAAGATATTGTGTTCTCTGCACTGAGTGGATAGTGGACTTCTTGAGGTTTAGCTGAAAGCACAATTTGGCAAGAGTATTGCCATAAATTTGAAAATGCTTCAATGTCTCCTCTGAAGGAGTCACTTTTATTAACCAGTCGTCTAGGTAGGGGTAGAAAAATATATTTTGTCTCTTTAGATGTGCTGTGATAACAGCCATGCATTTTGCAAATGTTCGAGGAACTGCTTTAGCCCGATAGGTAGGATTTTGTATTGAAAATGTATGGAGCATACTGTAAACCTTAGGAACTTCCAATGCTTTGGTATTATCGGAATCTGGAAGTAGGCATCTCGAAGCTCTATTGCACACAGTCAGTCTTCTTGATGTAGTTATGGGTAGATCTGGTGTAATGCAAGCATCCTGAATTTTTTGTTTCTTGTACGGGGAACACATTCCTAAACTTTTTAACGAAAAGGAACCTCCTCCACTGCATTTTTCTGCAGTAAGATGTTGACTTCTTTTTGCAATAGTGCCTGTTGGTTGGTCAATATTTTGGTTAGAGGAACAGATGGGGGGGCGGGAGAACCTGAAACAAGAGTATCCATTCTGTACAATATTCAAGACCCATCTGTCTGGAGTTATAAGCAGCCACTCCGTAAAGAATGTACAATGCTTCCTTCCACTGAAGTGACTAATGCAGCTGAGTGACTCAGTGTTTTGTGGGAGGCTTCCCCGAGTTTGCAGGTTGCTGATGTTGTCCTCTTCCTCTAGAGGTTTTGAGCTGGTGGTAAGACTGCCTTTGCTGCTGCTGTTGCTGATGAGGAGATTAATGAGGGGGTTGAACCCTCTGGGGGTAGTATCATCTGTCATAGGGCCTGTATCTCCTTCTATATTCCTTTCTCTTCTCTAGGCCCACAGCTTCTAATATGTCTAATCCAGTTTTCATATGCAACATTTCATCATCTGTGTGTGATCCGAAGAGTGTAATTCCTGTGAATGAGAATTTCAAGATTCTTTGTTGCTCTTCAGGCTTAAGACCTGTTAGTCTGAGCCATATGCTTCTTCTAGTGCAAATACCATGGCAGTAGTCATGAGCGGCCAGATCCGATACATCAGCCACTGAGCAATTATTTGGTTTGAGATCAGCTTACCCTCATTGAGGACTTCTTGACAGTTGATTGTACTCTTTAGGAAGTTTGTCTGTAAACCTTTGGAGAGAGTCCCAGAGGGATTGATCATATTTCCCTGAAAAAACATTAGCACTAGCTGCGTTCATAGTGGAAGCCGATGTTCCACACATTTTCCTTCCTAGAAAATCTCTTTTCTCATTCTCTTTGTCCAGTGGTGCGGAAGAAGAAGGTGCGTGACTCCCTTGCTGCAGGCACAATTACAGAATCCGTTGGAGGATCTGAGAAATAGAAGATCCAGGTCAAGCGCTTATATTTCTTCAAGAGCCTAGATGGAGCAGATTTTATTGCTGCAGGTGTTACAAATAATTGCATTGCAGGCTCAAGAAGGTCAGGAACTAGAGGAAGGAGATGTCCTCAGATGTAGCATTTCAAAGATGGCAGATGTGAATGCAGTAGTCATAGGCATCGCAATGTTTAACTTCGCTGCTCCTCTTATGCGGTGGGACGGGCTTTGCCTTTCACTACTTCCGGTGCTCCACCGGATGCCAAGTCAGCGCACTAGTCGGTAATCCATACCTTCTCTCCTCCTACCTACTTAAGACAGGAAGGAGTGCGGACGTGCACAGCGGACTCCGGGCTGATGGTCAGTTTCTTGGCCCCAGCTATTTGTTTTTAACATAATTGACTTTCGTGTCATTGTGCCTCATTTTAATTTTGTTGTGTCTTAATCTCTGTCAGTGGTATTAGTGACTGCACATAAAGTATTTTGCCTGATCTCTTCTCTTGACTGGCAATCTGTCCCCGTTCCGTCACGGCTGGTGCCGATTGTGCGGTGGGACGCGCTTTGCCTTTCACTACGTCCGGTGCTCCACCGGAGGCCAAGTCAGCACACTAGTCGGTAGTCCATACCTCCTCTTCTCCTACCTACTTAAGGCAGGAAGGAGTGGGGACGTGCACAGCGGCGTGCCGAAGGCGAGCCAAAGGCAAGCCCGTCTGCACCCGTCTGCGCCTGTTCGCTGCCAGCCGCCATAACCCCTGCCCGTTTTTGAAATATTTTGTTATATGTGACTGGTACTTAAGCCCTGCTCTGCCCAGATATGACAATGCTTCGCTACTCAAGCCAGGAACTTAAACTATTAAAACCATCAACAACCTGTGCACCCGAGTGCCTCTTAAATTCTCCGGCATACACTGCTGTTTCAAACTTAGTTACAGACACTACTCTTAATAGGTCTACTCCTCTCCCTACATCTCAAGTAAACAACGTTAGCAATACCATTAAGACCCTTAAGCAACTAAAAGGGCTTTAGTTTAATGCCCGGTCGATTCCGAAGCACGCATTGGAAATATGGAGCCTCTTAGATCTAGAGAAACCAGACATCTGTTTTATCACGGAATCTTGGCTCCATGAACATGCTTCCCCTGATGTGGCAACCACATTTCCTGCAGAATATCATCTAAATATATTAGATAGAGCAACAAAAAAAGGAGACAGGATTGCGATAGCAACCAGGGAGGGATCAGGCATCACTACATTAGAAACCTCAACCACAGAAATGTCCGAAATTCAAATTTGTAAAATTGACACTCAATCAAAAGGAACCTGGAGAGGTGCCCTAGTGTATAGGCCTCCGCGCCAGAAAACTAATTTTGTAAACCACCTACTGGAGACTATTGCACCGCATGTATTAGCCTCAGATAACTTTCTCCTAATTGGTGATTTTAACTATCACGCGGAGTTGTTGTCTGACCCTGACACTAGTCAACTGGTGACAAATCTGAACACACTGGGACTAGTCCAGATGGTGGTGGGACCCACGCATCTAGCTGGCCAGACTCTCGATCTTTTGTTCACCAACTCAATTAATGTAGGAGTGGAATCCCCCTTCCCTCTGCTCGGATCATAATTTGTTAAAATTCTCTCTATCAATAGACACCAAGAAATCTTTTCCCAACAGTGAACTAACATGGAGAAGGCCATGGCGTAAAGTTACGCTAGCTACCTTTTCAGCTCATTTTAACCCCCCACCACTAGCACACTTTGAAAACATTGATCATGCGGTAATGGCCGTAGAGGATGCAATGTCATTGGCCTTGAACACCTTAGCACCTTTGTCAAAGGTGAAGGTTAGGCCCAGAGACTCACCCTGGTTCACAGAAGCCTTGAAAGCTGCAAATATTTCCAGCAGGAATGCCGAGCGTAGATGGAGAAAAACTTAGACCATAGAAGATCGTCTAAAATATAAGCAGATTCATCGAGGCTATTTAGACAGCATCAGATACACCAAAAAGCTGTATTTCATTGACAGGATCAATAAAGCCGCCAACTCCAATAAGGAGCTTTATAAAATATTAAATGAGTTTACTACTCCCACTTCTGTTCAGAACATTAATATACCATCGCAAGAAAGGGTAGATGGATTATCAACATTCTTCGACGAAAAGATCAAATCCATCCATAGATCCTTTCCAGTCCACGATACAAAAAATCTTGATAGTAATTCAGCCACCAATCCAGATCCCACTACCCCCTTTTACCAGAATTCACTATGTTTACCTTAGATGAAGTCTCAACCGCTCTGGCAAAGGTCAAATCAAGATCCCCAGTTGATCCATTCTCTCCTCGCTTCTTTCCAACTATTGCCCCTGTGCTTACGGATAAACTAACAGACTTATTCAATATGTCACTAGCCCAAGCAAAGATCCCGGCTGGATGGAAAGTAGCACAGGTTAAGCCCATCCTAAAAAAAGCCTCTGCCGATTCAAAAGAACCTAGTAACTATCGGCCCATTTCATTGCCCCCGTATTTTGGAAAGGTACTCGAATCCTTGATCAATAAACAACTTACCATCCACTTGGAGAGTCATGGACTCCTTGATCCATCACAGTCAGGGTTCAGGGCATCACACAGTACCGAAACCTCCTTGGTAGAGGTTGTAGACAATATCTGACTTGCCTTAGACAACGGGCAGTCAGCCTTGCTCGTTCTGTTAGACCTGTCTGCCGCCTTCGACACCATCTCCCACAGCATTTTAGAACAGCGGCTCTGGGAGGTGGGTGTCAGGGGCAAGGTCTTGGACTGGTTCAGAAATTATCTAATGGACCGGACAAAAACAGTACGAGTCAGCACCCTGGCCTCTTGCAGTCGGTCTGTAAGCATAGGAGTTCCTCAGGGTTCCATCCTGAGTCCTATGCTTTTTAACCTGTATGTGACACCTTTGGCCAGGGTAATCAGGTCCTACGGTTTTGAAGTAGTGTCATATGCTGATGATACGCAGCTACTGATTACCCTTGGCCCTGACCCCTCTGACACTAAGGTTAGTTTTCAAAACTGCATGACCCATATTGACAATTGGATGTGTACCAATCACCTACAACTAAACAGTAGTAAAACAGAGGTCATCCTCTTTGGTAAGGCGGAGGAACACTGGTCCAGTGACTGGTGGCCACAGAAGTTGGGCCCGTGTCCATCAGCCAAATCCGTGGTACGAAATCTCGGAGTGATCATTGACAATAAGCTGTCTATGAAAGGCCATATAAGTCACATAATCAGCATCTGTTATGGCATTTTGCGTAAACTATGCAACATTTTTCACTGGATTCCTATCGAATCCAGGAAACCGCTGGTACAGGGACTCATCATGAGCCGTATTGACTATGGCAATGCCCTGTTAGCCTCCATAAACGAGGAGCTCTACTCCAAGCTGCAAGTTTTGCAAAACACAGCGGCCAGACTGGTGTTAAACCTTCCAGCTAGAGCACCATCAGTGCCCAGTCTGAAGACCCTCCATTGGCTCCCGATTAAAAAGCGCTGTCGCTTTAAAATCCTTTGTCTTGTTCATAGGAGTATGTATGGAACTGGGCCAAGTTATCTGGCTAAGAAACTTGGCTGGTACCAACCAAGCAGGACGCTTAGGTCCAGCTCCAAATGTCTCGCAGAATCCGCACTGCCAGAGGCGGCGGTCGATCTTTCTCCTTTCTCGCACCTGCATTCTGGAACAAACTGCCATCTCATCTCCTCTCTATCACAAACCATAAGCTTTTTCGCAAAAAACTAAAAACCTGGTTGTTCAACCATCCATAACTAGCTAATCCGACTGTAAGTCTCCACGGAGTCTTTCGCTAGCGCCATGAGACCCCTCGGTGATATGTGCGCTCAACAAGTTCCTCTGACTTGACTTGATAAATGTTGTCAAGTCATTAACTGGTGACACCCTTGCTGGAGGTATGTTTGACACAGTTGGAGGGTAATCTCTGATAGAAGATCTCAAGGTAGTTGTCCATGATGTCAATCGTGTTCTATGTTGAGATCGTGACCTCCTGCTAGGTCTTGTGCCATATCTTCTTGACCTAGAGGGAAAAGACAGGTTTCTTACTCTAGTCCTTCTCCAAGATCTCGATCTTGAACGATGTCTATGTGTTGAACGTGGACTTGTACATTCCTGTGGTCTTATGGGAACAGAAGGTGATTGTGGGGGATTCCAGGGGAAAGCCTACGGGATGTTATTGAACCTGGTGAAAACCCAAGTACTGTCATTCCCCCTGGTGAAGGTGTACAAGATAATACTATTTCAGGAGTATGAAGAGAAGGTGATTATGTATAAGAATAATCTGAGCCTGTAGTGGCAGGAACTCTCTCTTTCCAAAGTCCTCGTACCCAACTTGGTGAAAATTGTATAGATGGTGCGAGAGATCTTGTTCTTGGTATTGGCTTCAAAGTTGACGGGGGTGGCTTCGATATTGACGGAGGTGGCTTTGGGTCGATGGAGGTGGCTTCGATGTCAATAGAGGTGCCTTCGATGTCAACAGTAGCAGCCTTAATGGCAAGGCAATGTCTCCAATGTCAATAGCTTTTTCAACTGTGATCGTTGGGTTTCCTCTGCCATAGTGTGGTGTCTTGACCTCGTACCTGCTGACCCAGAACACGTTGTCAGATTGCCATCATGCTCTACAACGTCATGCTTCGCTACATCGTTCTGGTGCGATGTCTCTTCCTCTGATGTCCTCTCTCCTTGGATCTACCGCTGGGGGAGTCCTTGGAGCGAGAAGAAGACCTATGGAAGATCTGGCAGCATGTTCAAGCTCCTTTCTTTGCTGCAACCCATGTAGCCTAATCTTCTGTCTATCCGTCAAAGTTTTTCTTGAGTAGGATTGACAATGAGTGCAGGAGTCAGGAAGACACAATATATAGAGCTGGTGGGGATCTGACTGTACCTTCTTTTTTCACAAGAAGACCACTTTGCAAAAAGTGTAGTCATTTTTGACAGGAAAAATAAATATTTTTTCTGTCAGAAAAAGGTCTTAAATTACTCCCGCTACTAAAAGACTCTGAGTGGAACTGTAAATATAAGATTTTGGAAAGATTACCAATGAATTTAGGCTAAAAAAGGCAGAGCTCAGTGCCCCAGGATCCTATTTACAGGAGCCGGAAAAATTACCTGACTTATCTGTCACCTGTGGGGCATGATAGGATACTGGGTGTGTTGTGAAGTTCTTAAAGACACATTGCCAGTTTTTTTCTCTTCCATACTTTGCATTGCAGTTTTGGCTAACAATATTACAAATTCCCTTTCCTTTTCAAAAATGTTTGTGAAAGATTTTCTATGTTCACTTCTCTATCAGTGACGAAATGTTATGTAAATGGCTTCTTTTTTAAAATGAAAATTAAATTAAATGTGGCTATTTTTAGCCTGTCTTTAGGCTGCAAGCATACATGTAGTGAACTGTTGTACAAAGTTAGATATACAGATATGTATAACTTTACAAGTGCTCCGGGATCCCCGCCCGTAGGAGCAACTATTCCTTGCTTATGACTATTGACGAGGATTCCCTGGATGAGAGGATACATGCTACTACTCAATATCATTCAATACACGGAAATCGCACTTGTCTTCTGTGGATGTAGGAGATCTTGTCAACAATAACTAAGCAACAATATGGTGTAGAAACTAAAAAATTAATTCAATTCAATTTTATTTCATGATTTGGAACTCAAACAAGGTCCAAAAAACATGAAATAAAAACAAAATATTAATACCGTAAATCAATGACCCACCACAATACAATTGTTTTCATAATCTAAAAACAGATATACCAGCAGATTATTTAATACAAATTTAAAAAGCATTTTAAAAGTTAAACACTTGGATACAAAACATTTCACTCGTAGGAAAAAACAATAAATGTATGGCTTCGGCTGTCATTCAAACTTGATATTTTAATAAGAGGGGTCTCATAAAATGATGGCAATGTAACAACAGAGCAGGACAAATATGTAGCACATATTTCAAATCCATTGTTACAAATTTTACATATATCTGATGATCTATGCCATTTAGAAGTTAAAACTTGTAGAGGTAAAATATTTAGAAGTAATAAAGTCCATATTCACCCTGTGGTCCATATTCCATGTCAAATATTGTTGCGTTTTTTACAAGATAAAGGAATTTACCTCAACTTCAAATTTTTATTTTTTACTACAAAAGTCAGGGTCCATGCCAAGACTTAATTTAGAAGAGGACTGCTTGAGATTTTAACTAGGCTTCAGACATTAACAATACATATCCTTGATCTAATTCAAACAAGCTTAGGACGTATTTGAAATTCCTATAGAACATGGGATTTTTCGTTTTTCATTATGAAAATCTCATTACACATATAATTCCTTAGTGAGTTCAAATCACTTATCAAGAGTCGGTGACCCCATCAAACCACGCCCACCAGACCTTGTATGAATTGGATTTTCAGCCCAAATTTTAGTCTTTTGGTCACAGTGGCCGCCAAGGTATTAAATCCACAAAGATTCCTCAAAATTTGCCCTTTGGTTTCATCTAAAAAATTAAAAAACATATAGCAAAATCAATTAATTCAACTGCATAGAAAAAAGTTGTTAGAATTTAGGACTGGAATACAGAAAGGAGATGTGAAAAATGTCTCCTCCCCGCTGCTTTATAAAACGCACCCAACCCCTTAGCCTGTGATTTAGCCTTACATATATTGTTGGATATGTGTTCTGAATCATTTAGAGTACTACACATACTTTTACTTAAAAATGTGTAAGATTTGACTGTCTCCAATTTTTCCATACCAAGATACCAGGAGTAATTTAAGCAATTACGCAATCTTTTGCCCTGGAAACATAACATTTTGGTTTTGGATATATTGATTTTCAAAATATAAGAGCCAGCTTACTGCTGTAAGGCAGTGAGATAACTATTTAAACCCTTAGGTGTTAAATCAAAAATTACAATGACGTCCGCATACAACAGGCAGGATATCGGGTTCCCCCTCAATATTCTGAGGGGGTGGGTATCCAGAGTCTTTGTTCAGGAAGACAGGTAGGTCCTATATATAAGGGGAAAATAACAGCGGGGCAAGCAAACAGCTTCAAGCTATTTTTTGTTGGGATTACAGTGGAGAGACCCCAATCCCCCCCTAAGAAAACCTGACACCAGGTAGAGGGATGTAAGGCGATAATTAAATGTAATAAGATCCCAGGCATGCCGAGTTCATGCAACTTTTTCCACCGGGTTGGACAATCCACTTTATCAAACACCATGGAAAAGTCAATAAAAGCGGCATACACTGAGGAACCTCCAATAGGCGCATCTTTTTGGTAATAAGCTGCAGAGCTGTAATATTATCCATTGTGCCATGATTTTTCCTGAAACCCGACTGTTCTAACAAAATAATCATTTCCTCATTCACCCAGGTGGTGAGGTGATCCAGTAGGCACTTAGTGAAAACCTTACCTACAACATCTAACAAAGCAATTTGTCGACAGTTATTTGGCAAATTATGGTCACCTTTTTTATATAGTGGGACAATGACACTTTCGGTCCATCCGAGGAAGTTGGTATAGCAGTGTTCAAAGACGGGGATAGGATAATTGCCCAAAGTTTGCCTCCACTTTTCACAACAGAGATCAAGACTTCATCCAGACCTATTGCACCATATATTAACAATATAAATATTACTGAATGCATCGGTTCCCCCAGTTTATTGTGGTCTCCTCCTGCCGGCGCCCCGCCCTCTTATATCCCAGTTGATCTACCCATGCTGCACTTCAATGCACAGCCTCCCATACTCCCATATATACATCAACTTTCACCCTTAAGGGGTCATGACCTGGTTTTGAGAGTACTACTATTTATGCCTCTCTCATGGATTCTGACAGTGTACTGTGCATTTCAGCTTTTCCGAACACCATCAATAAATGCAGGGCCAACATTGTCTGATATGTGGTATGAGATTTGACCAGGAACCCGTCTGTGCCTGGAGCTTTGCCCCTAGTGAATAGTTTAAGTTCTGCTCTTATTTCCTCAATGGTGAGTGGGGGTTGTCCAGTTCTTGTTTTTGCAAGGGTTAATGAGGGGCAACAATTTGATTGATCTTAGAAGGTCTAAGGCTGCTGTCTGGTCCACCCCAGTCATGTCCTTATACAGTGTTCTGTAATATTCTTCAAACATCTTGTTGATATATCAACTGCTTATTAACCATGTCCCCTCCCCTATGTAAAGAGCTCCGATTGTGTGTTAGCTCCGATTTTAAAAGTCAGGCTTGTAGGTTCCCTGCCTTATTGCTAGTTTGTGTTGGAGTTTCCAGTACTCTCCGTAGTCTAGATTGGATAGTCTGTTAATACTATCCTTGTACTCCATTCTAAGCCTCATATGGGTGTTATGTTCCAGGTCTTTCATTTGGTTCTCCAATTTCATAATATCCACTTTCAAGGCCTTCTCGCCCCCAAGCACTGTGTTTCTGCATACCCCTCTTAACACCACTTTAAATGCATCCTATTCCATTACCTCATCCGTTGCTGTTTTCTCATTTTCTGTGAAGTACTGGGTTATGGATTCCCCGATGTGAGTATAGAATGCCTTGTCTCAATGCTACTGTTGGCAGGCGCCATGTTGATATCCATGCTCGTCATCTTACCCCATGCAATAGTAATCATCAGTGGATTGGGATCCAACCATGTACGACCTAGGTATTCTGCGTTGGTGAATCTATGGGCTATATAAGTTATAGGAAATGCAAAGTCTATTCTAGTGTGCAAAGCATAAAGCATTGATTAATGTGAGTACTTGTGTATGGCTGGGTGTAATAATCTCCAGTCGTCCACAGCTTGAATGTCGTGTACCCATTGTTGGAGGTGTCGCATAGTAGTGAAGGCTTGGCACATGCGAGCAGCGGAGACAATCTGTCCTGTGTAAGGTCCGGGACACTTAAAGTCCCCACACCATATTGCCGGGGAGCGTGGTTCGAAGGAGCGCTGTCAAGAGGGAGGTGAGAAAAGGTGATTGACCTGAGTTGGGCACGCATAATGCCACTCTAGTCAATGGTTTCCCATCTAGCTTCCCTTCCAGAACTACATAAGGGTCAATCCGGGAATGATTTACTCCATAGGGGACTCCTGGTGTCAGCCACAACAGAACACTCCTGGCATACCCTGAAAATGCATTCCATATATAATCCTCATCCACTTTTTAGATAGTTTAGAGAGTTCCTCAGTTCTTCAATGTATCTTGTAGACATGCTATCTGTGTTCCATGTCTGCGTAGGTATGTGAGGACCCTATACCTTTTCACCTGTGTGATCAGGCCCCTCACATTCCATGTGGGTATTCGGTATGTCTGAGTAGCCATGACTGTGTAAATGATTCACCAAATGTGGATGGAAGCACATTACCTGCCCTACGCTTTGCAGACAACACTTTACTGATATCGCAAACTCCAATGGGGCTACAGTTCCCTTTAGATAAGTTTGTTGTCTTCTTCTATGAACCTGGGCTCAAAGTTAATCACTCTAAAACCAAGTATATGTGTTTTTTTTTGTGTCAAATTCTGTTTATTTGAATTTTTCTTTGAGATTGATACAGGAATGCAATACATATGCAACAATTGTCAGAGAAAGCCCAGAGTTACAGATCTCACATGTAGGTTTCAGCTTGGTCACAAGGTCCATGGCTTAAGAAACATATTCAGCACGATCAATAATTTGTTGCATAAAGTATCCCGCATCCGTCAAACAGCCCCCCCTCCCGGAGAGAATAACTTGAAAGGGAAACTTATCCTACCTAAAAAATAAAAATAAAAAAACCTAACAAAACTGTGATGTCATGGTGCAACTAAAAATGAAATTGCCTGCTGCGCTGCTGTGGGATTAGATATGGAACAGGTTAAGGGCCCTAAGTCGTGGGGCACAAGCCGTCAGTGGGAGCCCCTCCGACAAGTAGCTCACCAGCGGGGTCCATATATAATCGAAGCCTTTTCTGGCGTCGTCTACAATGTCGGCCATGCGCTCCAGCGCCCTCCACAGCCTCGTGTGCCATTGCGTTAAAGATGGTGCCTCTTGTTTTTTCCTCGCTGCGGCTACTGCCATTTTTGCTGCCCCCAGGCAAAGCCACATGAGAGACCTATCGCTCTGTGTTTGGCGTTTCAGGGTTTGGGTCTCTCACCCCCAGTAGAGTATGCTCCAGGGACATAGGAATCGGGTACCCAAGAATGAGTTTAATTTGGGATAAAATTTCCTTCCAAAACGGTTATATGGAGGGACAATCCCACCAAATGTGGCGAAAGTCACCCAACAGTCCGCAACCCCTCCAGCACCTATCCGAAGTAGTGGGAAAGATCTTATGTAGTTTCTGAGGATATAGGTACCAATCGTATATCAGATTGTAGTGTGCCTCCCTGAGGTGCACCGAGCGGTTAAATCTCGCCACATCTCTACTTAAGTGCTCCCACTGCTTATCCGCTAGAGGGGTGTCCAGAAGTGCATCCCAAAAGCGTTTGTGATGCAGAGTCGACCTGGTGCTCAGGGCCTGTATGAGAGCATACAGAAAGGAGATGCAGCCCTTGGAGGTGGATCCCGATTGGGCAAACTTCTCTATGGGGAGCAAGTCTTTGGTGGCAGCCAGCCGCACCAGGGGTTGCTGTACCCAATGCTTAAGCTGTAGGTAGTGGTACTCCTCTTTGGCAGTCAACGCAAATTGTTTCATGCATTCTTGAAAGGTGAGAAGCTCGCCTTTATCAAATAAGTGGGAAATCACGCGACATCCTCCCTCCCTCCAGGCCTCGAATGGTCCCTCTTGAAGTGCAGGGGGGAACGCAGCATTAAAATGTATGGGCGTGTAGGGGGTGGGGAAGGTGGTGAGCTGCAGTCTCTTAGTAAGAGTATCCCATACCTGTAGTGTGGTGGGGGTGCTGATGTAAGCGTTTGGCGGCCTATCATGTTTTGGCTTCCATAGCAGGTCCCAAATTGTGCGGCCAACTATCTGTCTGTCCAAACGGAGCCAGTGTTTCTCTGAAGCCCTCAGTGACCATTCTGTGATGACGCGTAGTTGCGCCGCTCTGTAATATCCTTTAAAATCTGGTAATGCCATGCCCCCCTCCCTACGTGGTCGCATGAGCAGGCGTTGTGACAGACGAGCTCTCTTCCCCAACCATATAAATTTAGTAAGCATTTGCCGCAATTCTCGAAAAAGCCCTTCTTCCACGGGGATAGGCAACCCCTGAAAGAGGTAGAGCAAACGGGGAAGTGCATTCATCTTTATGGCATTAATTCTGCCCAGCCAGGAAATGTATGCAGCGCTCCACGTACCCAGATCAGTTTTGAGCTGACGTAAAAGGGGAGGGAAGTTGGCCTTATAAAGGTCTGAGATATGAGGGGTAAGCTTAACTCCCAGATAGGTAATCTCCTTAGTCGTGCAACTAAAGGGTGACGCTCCCACCACTCGTCGCCACTCTTCTTTGGATAGGGTCAGATTGAGTAAAGAGGACTTGGCCAGATTAATCTTAAACCCCGCCGCCCGCTCAAACAGCCCAAGCTCCTTTTGGATAGCCGGGAAAGAGGTCAGTGGTTCTGTGACTGGGAGAAGCACATCGTCGGCAAAGAGTGTGATCTTATGGTCATCTGTACCAAACCGTATCCCCCGAATGTCCGTGTTTCCCCGAATTTTATGTGCCAGGGGTTCTATACTCAAAGCAAAAAGAAGGGGGGACAATGGACAGCCCTGTCGCGTCCCGCGCGCTAAGCTAAAGGGGGGGAAGCAGAGCCATTGACCAGGACCCGGGATCTAGGAGAGTAATAATTAGCGCAAATCATCCCTATAAAGGTCTTGTGAAAACCAAAACGCCGGAGCACTTGAAATAAAAAGGACCACTCCACGCGGTCAAACGCTTTTTCAGCGCCTAACGAGAGGAGAGCCGCTGGGATGTTTTTCTTCCGGGCCTTCTCTATTATATGGATGATGCGCCGCAAATTATCGTGAGTCTGTTGCCCCTTAATAAAACCTGATTGGTCTGGATCAATAAGTCCAGGAAGCACAGATTCGAGGCGAGTGGCCAGGATCTTGGAGTAGATCTTGGCATCTATATTTAGAAGGGCAATTGGGCGATAAGAGGAACAAGCTGTGGGGTCCTTTCCAGGTTTGGGGATCATTGCCACAATCGCTTCACCCATGGAGGGAGTAACCTGCTGCGTTGAGGCAATGATGTTAAATAGAGTAGTTAAAAAAGGGACCAGCTCCTGTGCGATAGAAGTGTGCCGAAAAGCCATCCGGCCCTGGTGCTTTCTGAAGTTTGAGCGCGTCAATGGCTTTCTGAACTTCCTCCGAGGTTATGGGTTTTGCCAATTCCGTGTTGGTGTTAGCTGGAACCTGGGGGAGGTCTACGGGATCCAAGTACTCCCTTTGATCGCGCGCCCTTGGGAGTTCTGATGTATACAGAGTATGGTAGAATTTCTCGAAGGCTTGTGCCTTCCCCTCTTCTGTCTTGTGTGATACGCCCTCGTCATCTACTATAATTTTTATGTACTCCCTTTCCTGTTTGGCCCTGAGTTGACGCGCGAGCAGGGACCCCACCTTATTTCCAGCCTCGTACCCCTTGGACTGTAGGCGCAAGATGGTTTTTTCCGCCCTATTAGTGTATATGGCCTGTAGCTTCCCTTTGAGGGCTGTGACTTTCCTCAATGCCTGGGCCGAGGGGCTAGCCTTATGTGCCTGTTCTGCAGACTGTAATTCTCGTTCTAGCATGAGGCGCTCCTCTCGCTGCTGTGTTCTCAAGGTAGTGGCCAGCTCGATGCATTTACCCCGGACAACGGCTTTGAGGGCGTCCCAGGTATTGGCATGAGAAGTAATCTCTGGTTCGTTCTGCTCGAAGAAATCCTTAATAGATTTCCTGAGGTCGTCGCGTAAAAGTCTATCCCTGCAAATGAAATTGGGGAAATACCAGGGCGCATGCTTTGGTCGTGGGTTCGGCCATGTGAGTGTCATCTCTAGGGGAGCATGGTCAGACAGACATATCGGGTGGAAGTGTGTTTGCAGCATTGAGGGGAGCAGAGACTGACTCAAAAATATGTGATCGATGCGGGAGTATGATCTGTGGGAGTGGGAGATGAAGGAGTAATCACGCACGTTAGGGTTATTGTCTCTCCACGCGTCCGCCAATCCCATGCGCTGGAGTTGTGACTTGAGTGCCTTGCCAAAGACCCCTCCCGATGCCCTGTGTGAGTGAGTTGTGTCTAATCCTTGATCCCAGACGAGGTTGAAGTCCCCCAAAAGCAGAATGTCCCCTTGTGCAAAGTTCTCCAAGTCCATAAGGAAGGAGAGAATATAGTCCTGTTGGCCCGTGTTTGGTGCATAGAGAACTGCGAACGTACATTGTCGGCCCCTCAGTTCCCCCCGAACCATGACGTACCTCCCAGCTTTGTCAGCCTTTGTGGCCTGTGCCTGAAACGGGACCCCCGCATGGAAAAGCAGCGCCACCCCATTTTGTTTGGAAGCGTGAGAGGATCTATATATAAGAGGATAATGTTTGTGGTGCAAGCGATGTTCCTCCGACTTCTTAAGGTGCGTCTCCTGAAGGGCCGCCACCTGAACATTGTGATCTAGCAGATATTTCCACAGACGTTGACGCTTATTAGGGGAATTCAAGCCCCGGGCATTCCAGGTTATGGATCTGACAGCCATCGATATCTAGATGGGACCCAGCCCCCTTTGTCAGGGCCTCTGCGCGAACTAAGCTTCTGAAATCTCCTCCCGCTCACCCCCCGCCCAAAAACCATAGAAAACTAGCACCATGACATCAAACTAACTTAACAAACCAGAACAAACAATAAAATCGAGTATGGAGAATCCCCCTCCCAGAGGGGAACCTCCCTACCAGGTCGAACACGTGGAACGTAACCGTTTCCGTTCCCCCAGCCCCCAAAATTGTAACTAGTGAGGCATATGTTTTGCGAACTTAAACAGCCTACTAGTGAGTAACATTTGTCTTACCACCCAGGAATGGATTATTCAAGAGTGTGAGTCCCAGCGGCATCACATGAGTCCAGAAACATGCAAGTCCTCCGCTCCAGCCACCCTCCCATTGCTTCTCCTTACCCCCTCAAAGACGAATCGCCCCGCAGTCCAGTCTCAGCAATCGGAGCGTGCCTCGGCAGCCCCAGGGGGCCGACCTCACAACGGTTGCCACCCCAATGACCAAAACTATAGTTGTCCCATCGACTCGTGGGTTGCAAGTCCTCCGCTCCATCCGATTCTCTGACATAAAATCTGTTCGCCCCCATGGGGTGGGCAGGGGGGGGGTGGAGCATCCTGTCTGATGAAGAAAGCTTGGTTCCAGAGACTGCAGGTCACTAAGCTCAATCCAGAGTTTTGTTGGTCCTGCGGCCCACTCTTCTCCACTGTCCGCCCCCCCTTCTTTCTTGTTGCTTTTCTCCTTCGGTGGCTCCAGAGGTTGACGCGTCAGCAGGTACCGGAATCTCGATCCCCAGGGTGTCTGCCGCTTCCATCAACTCAGTGCAGTGCACCTGCTTGTTTTCCCATTGGAAGGCAATCCCAAACGGGTAGGTCCATCTGTACTTAACCTTCTTCTCTCTCAGGCAGTCAGTGATTGGGCGGAACTGCTGACGGCGGGTAAGCGTGGCCTGCGCCACATCTTGGTAGAGCAAACACGTGGCGTTTTGTAAAGAGACTTTATCCATGTTTCTAGCTTTCTGTAAAACGACTTCTTTGGTTTTAAAGGAGCTAAACATTTCCAGAACATCTCGAGGTCTCCTACTCTCCCCAGGAAGCCGCGGTCCCACATGATGAACTCTTTCCAGCTGAATGTCCGGGCCGCCCTCTCCCACCACCGAGGAAAGCCTCCAGGTCCGGTCCCTCGCTATCCTCCTCCAGGCCGCGGACTCAGATGTTATCCCGGCGGGACCTGTTCTCCAAGTCCTCACATTTGAGCAATGTGGCGCGCAGCTGTCCTCTCATGTCTGCGGATTCTGCTTCCAGGGGCTGCACGAGGTCCGTCAGTTCCTGCACTTTCGCCTCCAGGTCCATCGTTCTGGTGCCAACCGAGTCTACGTCTGCCTGCAGGGACATCATCTTCTCTCTCATTTCCGCCCGAAATGCATCAAAGGAGGCGTCCATGTCGGATTTTATGTCTGCTCGGAGCTCCTTTTTAAAGTCTCGGAGGGAGGCAAGCAGGTTCTCCCTGGTGAGCGCCATTGCTCCTGTGGATTGCGCCGAATCTTCACTGGGTGGTCCAGCTCCTGCTGCAGTAAAATAGTTGGAGACCTTGTTATTGGGGGTCTTTTTTGGTGGCATAGGTAGAAGCTGCGCTGGGCCAGCTCCAGGCCGCCTCCGGTTGTCGCTCAGGGCCCGGCCTTGTGTTCTTTGGTCCCACTAAGGCCTTCGGTTCGCGTTGCTAGTCCTTGCAGGTATATCCCTGGGGCCGAATGACTGGTCCACAGAGGCTGGATCAATGGGTCACCTCGGGGAGGTCAACGTGTGCCTTTACTGGTGGAGCAATGTGGGAGGGCTTCTCCCTCTGTTAATGCCCTCTTCGAGCGCTATCTCCGTGTTATAAGCATAGGGGATGGGGCCTGCAGCGTGCGCTGATAGGGTTGCCTGAGTGCAATGCTTAAATTCTTAAGATACTGGCGGCCAAGTTAGGATCAGGCAACCATCAGCCTCAGCTTCGCATATGAAGTGGCCCCAGGGACCCCTCTCCACACCCTACGTATGCCAGGTACTCACTGTACTTTACTGAAAAGGATGGGCCAGTCTCCCTTTGCTCTTCAGCTACCGGGGGCAGCCCCACTCAATCCTTCCTCTCGGCGGCCATTGCAGGGTCAGGCACCTTGTGGTCTGGGAGCCAGGTGGGCCCAGCACAACTCGCTTCGTGACCCCCACCAACCAGGCGCTCAAATAGTAGCTCCAGAATCACCGCGGCCCCCACCAGACTGTCACCGCTCCATCAGCGGCCCAGAGAGCGGCAGCTGAGACCCCTCTCGTCCACGCCTCACCCCGATGGAGCGCAGTTCAATCAGTCCGCCATCTTCATTCAGCGCGGAGTCCGGAGGGGCCGCGGGGGACCTCCCGCCGGCCGCTCACTGTTCCTCTGTGCCTCCGCTCCGATCTGGAGTGTTCAGGCAGTCTTCCGCGGGGCACTCGATAAGGTAGGTGCCTCTTTCCTTGCTTCAGCCCTCATACACTCAGCGCCACGGCTCTTCCGACGGGAAGGGCCGCCATGTTGAGGAATTCCCTCCGGGGCAGCCCCGGACCGTTATCCGGCAGTCGCTGGCTCCGTGAGCTCGTTCGGACCCCTGATTCCGCTGCCCAGTGGTTCCCCCACGTCTGGGTGTCTGTGAGGCTGTCGGGGGCCCCTGTAAATCGCCTCAGGCCATAAGATCTACGGGGCTTAGGACGGAGCCGAACAGAGTCACGTCCGCTCGGCCATGATGCCTGGCCACGCCCCCAGTATATGTGTTTTAATACTCACAAATCACAAAGGTGACCATGGGGCATTCAATGATTGAAAAAGTTTCTAATTTTGAGTAGTTGGGCTAAAGAGCTCTAGCAGCATGTCATAGTCCCCTCAAGTTACCAAATCTCATCCAATGCTTGTGTGTAATGCCTCGGCAGTATTGAAAATGTTCAAATCAACTTTCTCTAAACTGATTTGTCCAGTACTTGAGGTGCACCACACCTAGAGTCTGGGTTCAGCCATCGATGATGCAGAACTGTGGGGTTGTTACAATGGTTGGAGGATGTGGCCTAACGGCTAGGGCGTTTGACCTCAAATCTGGGGAACCGGGTTAGAGTCTCGGCAACGACGCTCAACATCCTGTGATTCTGGGCAAATCACTTAATCTCCCTGTGCCTAACAAAAATGAATGTGTCCTTGTGTAACGTAACTGGTGCTCATGTAACGCGCTCTGATACCTGATACCTTCTGGTCAAGTTTGCGCTATATAAAACTCCGGAAAAAAAAATGTGTTGGCTTTGGCTCCAGCTGAAAACAAATTCCTTAGGGCATTTTTTTATTTTTTTTATGAGTACCTGTACGTTCCATGCACCTTAACATGGTCATGAAAGCTATAGTGGACATATTTTTAATTTAGACCTGTAGCATACTTAGTGAAAATTTGGTCCACTGATTAGCTGGAGCCGTATTGCCTGGGGCTAGAAGTGTTATCCTTGGACCGGGTGTGTGTTATCCCTTGCCTGAAGTATGTGAAAATTTGGTTACACACTCTGGGTTGTGAATACTGTGGGACGACCCGAGCTGCATCACAAGAGGAATAGTGAAAAACTTAAAAGAGACTTATTGGTCATATGTGATTAAGTCTCAGTGTGTCATATCAAGGCCAGGTGGTGTTATTGACCAATTCCTCAATTTCAAGAATGAGTTACCATTCGAGGCCTTCCTGGATGACATCACACCTGTGACTAAAAAACAAATGTATATGAAAGTCACATACAGAATTTTACCTGTAAAAAGGTTCAATATTAAATGGCAAGCAGGTAGTGATACCCACTCTTCTGATTTGTACCCCATGTGCCACCAAAAGAGGCATACAGAAGTGCACTTTTTTTTGGTCTTGCCTATACACCTATATCCCAGGACGCTTGTTTCCGGTCCAGGGAGGACCTGGCATGGCAGATTGGGCCTATGGTGAGGAGGGTCAAGACTGATTTGCAAATGGCTGGGTTCAAAGTGGAATGGCATGGGGAACAAAAAAACGATGGATTTAGGCCCAGATCTCTGTACTGGGGTGAATGTATGACATTGTGCAGCATTCTGTCCATCAATTGTTCTTTTTGCATTTGCCTATACACCACCATGGAAAATGTACAGCTCACATCCAATGTGTGAAAAGTTCTAAAGTTATTCTAAGCATAATATTTTGAGGGGTACCATTCCTGTACAAAACCTGTGCTAGAAATCACACGCACACCTTTACACAACGGTTCAGCTAAATTTGAGTAAATGTGCCTCATACTTTTCGGGCGTGTAGGAGAACACAGGCAAAGGAGGCTCCAGGTCAGCTGAAAAGCCAGGTCTTGAGGCTCTTCTTGAAGGTGTGAAGGGTAGGGGAGCGTCTGATGTTGACTGGGCGTTTGTTCCAGACCTTGGCCGCGACATAGGAGAAGGCTCTTCCACCTGCTCTGGCTCTGCGGATGCGCGGGGTCTCTGCTAGGGCAAGGTCGGCAGAGCGGAGGTTTCTTATGGGTACGTGGAAAGAGACTCTTTCGTTGAGGTATTTGGGTACGATGTTGTGGAGGGATTTGTAGGTGTGGGTGAGTAGCTTGAAGGTTACTCTCTTCTCCATGGGAAGCCAGTGGAGGTCTCTCAGGTGCTGGGTCATGTGCTCATGTCGTGGGGTGCCGAGGACGAGTCTGGCTGCGGTGTTCTGGATGGTCTGGAGTTTGTGTAGCAGGGATTTGTTGATTCGAGCGTAGAGGGCGTTGCTGTAGTCCAGTCTGCTGGTTATGAGTGCGTGGGTGACGGTCTTTCTGGCTTCGGGGGGATCCACTTGAAAGTCTTGCGGAATGTGCAGAGGGAGTTGAAGCAGCTGGAGGCGACGGCGTTGATCTGGCGAGTCATGGTGAGGGAGGAGTCTCGAATGATGCCGAGGTTCCGGGCGTGGTCCGTCGGGGTGGGTGGGTTTCCGAGGGCGGATGGCCAACAGGTGTTGTCCCAAGCGGTGGGTGATGAGCCAAGGACGAGGACATCTGTCTTCTCCAAGTTGAGCTTTAGGCAGCTGTTGCTCATCCAGGCTGCGACGTCTTTCATTCCTTCCTGAAAGCGGAGTCTGGTGTCTTCGGGGTTCTTCGTGAGGGAGAGGATGAGCTGGGTGTCGTCGGTGTAGGATATTATACTGAGCCCATGCTGTCTGACGATGGTGGCGAGGGGGGCCATGTAGATGTTGAAGAGCGTGGGGCTGAGCGATGATCCTTGGGGTACTCCGCAGTTGATCTCTGTGGGTTTGGAGAGGAATGGTGGGGGTCTGATCCTTTGGGTTCTGCCGGCGAGAAAGTAGCGGATCCAGTTGAGGGAGGTCCCCCGTATGGCAGCGTCGTGGAGTCTGGCTGCAAGAGTACGGTGGGAGACGGTGTTGAAGGCTGCAGAGAGGTCTAGCAGGATGAGGGCCGCGGTGTGGCCCTGGTCGAGTAAGGAGCGGATATCGTCGGTGGCGGCAAGGAGGGCGGTCTCAGTGCTGTGGTTACTGCGGAATCCGGACTGGGAGGAGTTGAGGATGGCGTTCTCTTCGATAAAGGTGGTCAGCTGGGCATTGACGAATTTCTTGGTGACCTTGGCTGCGAAGTGAAGGAGAGAGATTGGCCGGTAGTTTTTCAGGTCCGTCGGGTCAGACGAGGGTTTCTTGAGGAGGGGCTTGACCTCTGCCCGCTTCCAGTCGTCAGGGATGGTGCTGGATTCGAAGGAGGCGTTGATGGTGCGGCGTAGTTTGGGTGCTATGGCAGCGGCAGCTCTGTGGAAGATGTGCGGCAGGCAGGGGTCCGTGGGGGCTCCTGAGTGGGTGCTCATCATGGTCGTGGTGGTATCTTCGCTGGTGACAGATGTCCAGGTGGTGATGGCGGGCTGGCTGTCGTTGCCGGAGGGGAGGGTGGTTTCAGGAGTCTGTTCGCTGAAGTTGTCGTAAAGGGCCTTGATTTTCAGGTGGAAGTAGGAGCCGAGCTTGTCGCAGAGGTCCTGGGACGGCGTGGTTTCGCTGGGGGGTTTGGTGAACTGCTGGATGACGTTGAAGAGTTCCTTTGAGATGCTGGCGTTTGTGAGGATTTTGTTCTGGATGAAGGTCCTCTTGGTGGCTCTTATGCGTTGCTGGTAGTCGGTCATGGCATTCTTGTAGGTGTTCTGGTCTTCGGTGATTTTGCTGTTTCTCCAGCGTTTTTCGAGGCGTCTGCAGGAGCGTCTGGCTTCTTGGAGATCGGTGGTGAACCAAGCTGCCTTTAGGGGGCGTTGCCTGTCGGGGTGGCGGAGTTGTGCGAGCTTGTCCTCGCAAATGGTGATCCAGCGGTGTAGTTCCTTGGCTGCAAAGTTGGCGTCGGTCGTGGCGGAGGAGGGGTCGTGGATGAGGGTGGAGCTGAGGTGCTCCTCTGTGACCTTGCTCCAAATCCTTCATTGCAGGTGTGGGGCAGGCTTGGGTGCGTTTGTGGTGTTGAAGGAGAAGTGTACACATTGATGGTCAGTCCAGAGGGGCTGCAAGGTGTGGCTGAAGTTGATGTTGGTCCCTCCTGAGAAAATGGGGTCGAGGATGTGTCCGGCCTTGTGGGTGGGGGTGGTGACAAGTTGCTTCAATCCGAGGTTGGCGAGGTTGTCCAGGAAGGCGGTGGAGTCAGGGGCGGTGTGGTTGTAGAGGTGGAAGTTCAGGTCTCTGATGAGTATGTAGTCCGTGGAGGCGATGGCGTGGGGTGCGATGAGGTCCTCAATGGTGGTAGTGAAAGAAGCACAAGGCCCAGGGCGCCGCGGCCAGCAGCAGCGGCGGGAAAAGGGCACGGAGAAGAATGGGTACAGGAAACAGGGAACAGGCCAAAATCGGCCAAGGTGCAGACTCACAATACAAGATTAATACACAGGCACAATAACAGGCACAATGACAAGACAGTGAAGAGGATAGAAGGAAGACAGAAAACGGCACAAACACAGAGTCAGACAACAGCGGACCAGCGGAAGAGCAAGGCTCCCCACTGGACCACCAGGGATGAGGCACAGGCAGGAGCCTGCGGGTGGAGGAGGGCCTCGAACACCTACCTGCACTGGGGCAGCGGCAGCAGCCCAATAGGGGAGCTGCTGGGGAGAGAGCAGGTCTCTGACCAGGAGGTCAGAGTTAATAGTCGTTTAATTTTTCCCTATTTTTTTATTGCCATTTCGAGAGAGAAAAAAACAATGAGAAAACGAATAGCCATTAAACTGAAATCAGTAGAGAAATACCTTAAGCAAAACTTGCAGAAACTATCCTTAACGCCAACGGGGTGTGGTGTTTCATTATGTTTTTGTAAGCTACTCCTTTCACGGCATCCTAAGCCTGCGTGAGACAAGATAGCGCTCCCTCCAAGCCCACTCCGGCGCTGTGAGCATTGAACGGAAACAAGGCCTGGCTCAGACCGATGGAAGAGCTGTCTCTGTGGCCGAGCAGCGTGCTGCTGCCTCCAAAACAAGGCGCCAGTCCTGGTCGTATGTCTATAGTGCCAAATACACTGCGTGCCTTCCAAGGGTCGGTGGCAAACTGGAAACAGTTGTTGAAAATATATCAGCCCTAGCCGGGAATCCTCTCGGCCTCTGCCCAGGCTTCCAGCCCAGGGAGAGGGATCAGATGCCGTCAAGGGCAGGCAAACCACACACATAGTATAGCCACCCACAAACACACTGACACATATATACAAAGAGGAACACACAACGCAAAAATACGCACGTGAACACCAGCGTGTGCACCAGCCCACAGAGAGCCACGCTGAAACATAAAGCACTGCACCCACGTTGCAAACATGAAAGCGGGCGCTGTGCTGAAACTTTAAGCACCCGTGTATATCAAAAGTTATGCGCATGACAGCCCATAAAGCGGGTGTCATGGTGGGCGCCGTGCTAATCATAATGCATGAGGGCCGCGTATATAAAAGTTATGGCATGGCGGCTCTGTGAAGCGGGCGCTCTGGTTAATTACTATTGGAATTACTAACGATCCCAGACTGCCTAAAAGCAGCGCATGTGTCACCTATTCTAAAAAAACCTAACGCAGATAACTCTGACCTCAATCATTTCCGCCCCATCTCCAACATCCACACATTAGCCAAACTACTTGATAAATGCGTACAATCCCAACTCTGTGCTCACATAGAGAATTTCCAACTCCTAGACCAGCATCAATCCGGCTTCCGGAAGGGGCACAGTACCGAATCGGCTCTCACGCACGTGATGGATGACATCTTAAAAATGCTTGATCAAAATGACTCATGCCTCCTAATCCTCCTGGACCTTTCTTCCGCTTTCGACACAGTGAACCACGACAACCTCCTATCCATTTTGAAGAATAGGATGGGTTTCTCAGGTCGGGTGTTACATTGGTTCTTGTCCTTCCTTCACCATAGATCACAAAGAATCAAGGCAAACCACTCCCTCTCCCAGCCCTCTCCTGTACTCATGGGTGTCCCCCAAGGGTCCGCCCTATCTCCAATCCTCTTCAACCTTTTCTTGGAGCCACTAGCTAATTCTCTAAACTCCACGAACATTCTCTTCCATATGTACGCGGATGACACACAACTTTATTTGAAAATCTCATCCCCGGACAACATCATCTCACTCAACTCTACCCTAAACGCTACGCAAAACTGGCTAACTGAGAACCATCTACTGCTCAACACCTCCAAAACTGAATTCCTTTTCATTTCTCCTCCGAACCACATCACTAATCTAGTCCCTTGGCTGAATCACCTTACTGCCTTCAATTGCACCCCTCTCATTATAGACTCAGCCAAATCTCTCGGAATCACCCTGGACAAACACCTGAATATGAAAAATCATATTAGCAAAGTGTGTATGGGAGCTAATCACTTGATGAGGACACTCAGAAACATCAAACCATTCCTTCCACAAAAGGACTTCAAGCAGGTGGTACAAGCTCTGGTCCTGCCGAGGCTGGACTATGGCAGCACGACGCTCTGCGGCCTACCCAAATACACCCTGGCACCTCTAAGGGCATCACTGAACGCTGCGGCCAGACTGGTCACAGGTACCAAACGAAGTGAGCACATATCCCCAATCCTAAAATCTCTTAAATGGTTGCCTTATGAAGCTCGAAATTCAGCTTAAGATTGCCGTTCTAGCGCACAAAGCCCTGCATTTCAAAACTCCCAGGTACCTTGCCCAAAAGCTAGAATTATCCTGTGGTGGGAGAGCTTCAAGAAGCGCTATCACTCTCCTCCTGAAACCATCCATCCTTAAGTAAAAAGAGAACCACTCTCCGGGCCTTCTCCGGCGCTGCTCCAAGGATTTGGAACTCTCTTCCACCGGAAGTTCGCAGAATCTCTTCAACGACCGTTTTCAAACTTGAAGCCAAAAGATTCCTAATGAACAAATTTTTACCTTAATTTGGGCTTGGATCACTTGCTCGAAACCTCTGTTCTTACAACCATGGTACCCTCATGTGATGCTGCTCGTTCTTTACTACATTTTGTGTCCCCCATCGTTGCCTGTTATATTCATGTTTTTCATATTATTCTCCATGATTCACTTGTCTAGGAAACATGTGAGTATTCCTGTTATGTATTCATATATGTTGTCGATACTGGGTCTATGCTCTTTTTTTCTGCATTGTATACCCCCTTTCTTAGACTGTTACATACTCATTTATTGTACTATTCTCCTTGTGTCATTTGTCTGGAAAATATGCATTTACTTGTCTGGGATATATGCGATTATTCCTGTTGTATATTCTTACTTGTGGTCAATACTGGATTTATGTCCTTCCTCCCTACCTTTGTAAAGCGCTCTGATATCCCTCGGGATCTTGTTCGCGCTATATAAAACTTTATAAATAAAATAAATAAGGAAATAAGATAAGTAATCCCTAAAGAAACAGATAAAGACCTACAGTGTAAAGACACTGTAGTTGGCCGGTGCTCCTTGCTTAAAAACGGAAGTGATGTAGCGGGAGCACCGGCCAATAAGGAGCCAGCAAATAGGAGCGATGGAGTTGTGAACCAATGGCAGGCAAGCAGGTGTAATTACATTCCGTAGAGTGATTACACCAGGTCTTGCAGACAGCGCATGCGCGCTGATGCTCGACCTAAAAAGGATCAACAATGTACCTGATGCATTACAAGTAGACGAGTACATACCTTTTTAAAATTGCTAACTCTTGGTTTTGTGTATTTGCAATAAAATCAAAAAGCAGTCACCTTAGTAGCACACTTTAGTACCAATGATAGAACTTGTAATGAACTATGTTCAATAATATGGAGACAGAACAGAAAAGGAATGGTTACTTATAGTTTTGTTTCCGCATTGTAGGAGTCTTCTTTGAAGGCATAAATGCTAGAATAATTCTCCACTGAATGAACGTACCCCAGCACACTTCAAATTCATATTTGTTCATGTAGCAGTATACACAGGGTGCCAGTATGCATATGTCCGTATGAAGTGAAGCACCCTTCAGAAGCCAATCAAAGGTAAAGGTTTTTTTTAATGTAGTCTGCAAAAACAGCATTTTAAAATTGCATTGCAGCATTTGAAATACAAAACATGTAAGACTGTCTTATATTCTATAAAAACAATTTAGCCTAATAGGCTTATAGTATAAAACTGTAGAAAAAGGCTGCTGCACCTTAAAGTCCCGGAGCTTCCACTATCCATGATACAATTTACAAGCAGGTTCCTCCCTCTGGCAGTCCTTTTTTTATGGTAAGGAAAACCAAGGAAAACAATCCTAAGCAAACATTAAATTGAATTTCGGACACCCAAGATACTCTAGCCAGGGAGGTGGGTGTGTCATTTATGAATTCAATTAATTTGTCTCTAATGCAGAACCAGGACTACAAGCAAGTTACCATTTCTTCTGCATCGTATCATCTTCACTGATAGTCATAAACATTAGAATAGAATAGCCAGCTACTATAAGATGTGTGGCTCTTGGGCATACAAAATCATTTTCAGCTATCTACATTATTTCATCCATAACCAAATAGATTTTTTAGGGTGACTTGACCAACCCTAACGTCATCCTGTCTATCTGAATCTAGACAATAGTGCTTTATGAAGGTGTGTACTAATTTTAAAGTGGTATCTGTACATATATCAGTTAAGGGGACATTCCTAAGCCAGGTTGTTGTTGCTGCTTTCCCTCTGGTTGAAAGTATTTTGGACTTATCTGGAAGTGGCTTCTTTGCTAATTGATAGCATAAGGTTACATCAAGTCCCTAGGGCCCGTCTCCATCTTGAGAAGGCCCAGACTCCATTTTTGCATAGTCATAGACATGTCTGCCTTTGACGCACATGTCATCTGTTCTTATCTTTCCAAGAAACTGTGAAAGTGTCAAGTAGCAAACAGGTTATGTCAGCCATTTCTAAGGTTAGAAATTTCTATCTCAGATAAGATATAGTCTAAAAGGTCTGTCAATCAACCACTTGTCAGAAGAGGTCCTTCGCCCCAGATTATCGAGCAAGATACTGCCAGAAGATCTTCAGACTGCTGTGATGCCACAGCATCTCATTCTACACTGAAAGCTAATGCCGAGCCAAGTATGGAAGAAGAGAAGCCGCTGCCGATGTGTGTTTTCCTTTAGAGTGAACACTTACTCCCGACTGCTGATAACTACAGCGTTTTGCTCTAAACAGTTATGCAGTGTGTTGATTCTCCCTAAGAAACTTTAGATGCAAGTCATGCTGCTCCATGGTTTCATAGTATTTCACATAGAGGTAGGTGTTAGGGTGTTAGGTGGCTAGATGAAATTTTAAGTTTGGTAGAAACGGTCACTTTATTTTCATTGTTTGCAACATGCATTAGTGCTGTTTTAATAATATTTTGTGTGGTTATTTTAGATGTGCTAATAACAGGATGAGACTGTTGAAATAAATACTTTTAAAACATAAAATGTCTTGTTCTTAGTGCATCCATTGTGTGTGATAGTGTAAAGAATGAAACTGGGGTTTTTCAAATTACCACTTCCTTTCTGGATCTCTGTTTAGGGACTATTAGCAACCTAAATACACAGACACCACTAAGTATTGAGTGGGGTTGTGTGGGGCTACAACAATCAGCTTCTTCACATTCAATTGCTGGTGCATTGAACTAAGTTCACTTGTGACACCTGTGGATGTGAATGCAAGCCTTGTAGTGCTAGGCCAGAGTCTTAGTTTATGCAAATGCAGGCTACGATCTATCTGAAAATGGATTGTTTAGCTGTGTCTAAGCCTTGTTGGATATGACCATAATTAACAAACAACTGATTAGACTTTCTAAGTGTTGAAGGCCCGGATTACGAGTGTAGGTGCTAGTTATCGCACATGATTAATAATAATACCATGGAGTACGTTATTTATCAGGTGTGATAAATAGCACCTACGTTTGATGCAGTAAATACCATATACTTTTCCCCTCTTAAATTTCAACAGGTTTGACCGGTCAAAATGTAACGAAAGTTGAGGTATGTAATGCATCTGATAATTATTGGATGTGTTGAATAGCTACCAAGTCGTAATTCCGATCCGTGCGTAAACTGGGGTTTAGAGGTGAAGAGGCTCGAAAGTTTGCCTATAGGTCCAAAGTTCGTCCTTGTGTGGTGTATGGAGGAGCAGACATCGGTCAACAGATAAGGGATTTAGAACGTGGTTGCCATTTACTTGTTGCAACCCCTGGACGTCTTGTTGATATGATGGAACGAGGGAAAATAGGCCTGGAATACTGCAAGTAGGTTTCCCCTACATGATTTCAGTTTAATGTGGTTCTATTAACAGCTACAACTTGTTGAAAGATGGGCATGTAAGGTAGATGCAACTCATCTGGAATGGCTGGCTTTTCAGTTCATCACTTCAAACATCTAGGGGTTTGAGTGTTGTGTAAACCTAACTTCTCTTTACTGTCATACTCTTCATGCACAACAGCCTGGGTCTTTAAAACACAATTTGCCTTTTTGTGATAGAGGTTTAAATTTAAGACTATTTTGATTGAATCAGTAGTGCAATTGTTTAGTCCTTTAAAAAAAAAAGGAAAAAAGGAAATCATAATGGGCCAAATTGATATGAGCCAACTTGACTAAGCAACCTTATGCTATTACATGCAAGTATACAAATATACCTTCTGGTAATGTAATGCTATGTTCGAGGCATGTGAGCTGTAGATCACATGCTTTGCATACTCCTGCCATCTAGTGTTGGGTCTGGATCTTTGCAAGTTGTTTTTCTTCAAAGAAGTCTTTTCCAGTCACAAGGTAGAGGTGACTCCTCCTTTCGGTGATAGTGCGCATGGGCATCAACTCCATTGTTAGATTGTTTTTTTTCCGCCATCGGGTGCGGACGTGAATTGCTGCCCTCCGGTTCAACACAGTTTCTCCGGTTTTCCTCAGTGCGCAAGACCCCCTCGACGGTATTGTTTTCGACCGCGTAATCCCATCCTCCCCATATTGTATTTACTGAAAAAACCTTCTTTAGATCTGGTAGCCAGTGGAAGGCAGTCAGGCCTACCCACGTGGGTCCGCCTCGCACCGGAGCACAGCGAAGAGTAATGCCACGCATGTAAGGCTTTCCGATCGAAGAAAATGCTTCGCGACCGTCTGGCTCGACGTCGCGACATGCAGAGCCAACACACAAGGTCCATTCCGGACCTCTTCGGAGAAGATTCGGAACAAGAGGCCGGAGACGCTGTTGGAGGCGAAGAGGAACAAGATCCGATCTCCATCTGAGACTACGGCTCCGAGGTGGACGAAGACATTCCGCAAGGGCAGCGTACCATGAGTACAGATCCTCCCTTGCCCCAAAGTTTACTTCAGCCCAAGAAAAATGCTTCGGTGCAACCCCGCCTCCGGGCCACGGTCTGCACCGAGAACATGTTTGACGCCCCGCCCTCCGACTCGGCACCGAAACATACCCAAAAGCATTCCGGCTCCGAACAGAGCTGTTCTAAAACGGGCACTGAGTCGAAACCTTCGGGATCGAAGGCAGACAGGCTCCACCCCGCCCCCTTCGATGACAGAATCTTCTTTGGATCCGAAATCCTCTGCATCAACCTTCGGCACCGAAACAAACGGATGTGTCGATTCCATCCAAAGAGCAACATTTCGATGCTCCGCCCTCCAAACGGGATCCGAAACAGCAGGAGCTATATATTCACCCCACAACTGGACATATTTCCACAAAAGTGACAATAAAACGCAAACCTCAGAGGTCTACCACATTCCTTTAAAAAGGAAAAATGTCTGTACTAATCCTTCTCCGTCACATCCTTCTCCTCTATTTCAACCATTACTAATTTCACCTGAGCACTCACCACCACATACACCTGAAGATCAGGAGGATGGGACAATGAGCCAATACCCTCAGACCCTTGGACAGATTACAACCACAATTCCCCCAGAGGGAATGATCCTGATCTGTGCCCTACCAAGCCTTCTCCACCAGACGACAGTGTAGGATACAGCTTTGTCACTATAAAAACGCTGCAACGAATTTTCCCTCATTTGGGATTTCCGCACAAGGTCCAAGCTACCATCTCCCTTGTTCTTTCCAAACTCGATTACGCCAATAGCCTCTACCACGGATCACCTTTAACAACCATGAAAAGATTACAACGGATTCAGAACTCGGCTGCCAGACTACTCTTGCATATCAAACCGCGAGACCAAATCTCCCCTGCCTTGAAAGCCCTGCATTGGTTACCGGTTGCCAGAAGATCCACGTTCAAGCTGCTTTGTATCACCCACAAAGAAATTCATGGAATGGGACAGCTCTTCATCAGGAATAAAATCACCAAACGCATTCAACAGAGGAACCTCCGCTCTAAAGGAGCATCTCCCTCAAAATCCCAAGATACAAGAAAAAAACCATGGGTGGCACATCCTTCTCTGTTCAAGCAGCCAAACTATGGAACTCTTTACCCCCCAACATAAGATCCACCGACAACCACCTTATCTTCAGAAAACTACTCAAGAATTGGCTCTTCCCCACATAAGCACCATACGCAAACAGAAATTTACAGCATATCCCTCTGTATATAAGCATTTGTTTTCACTATAGACATGTACCTATCTTTGTGTATTGCTTTGTATAAACATGTAGAATAATTATGTTGTTGAGAGAAAAAAGAAAAAAATAATAATAAATAAATATCATCTTTGGTCTACATGTACTTACTTCCATTGTGCATCTATGTACCTTCCATGTACTTGGATCTGTGTCTCTGTTACTTTTCTCCTGAAAAAGCATATCCAATGCACTACCCTATTTCTCATCCTGTGCCTCTATCAATATCTTTAATCTACATATACTTACCTCCTTTATGTATCTATATACTTTCAATGTACTTATGGATCTATATATTTATCACTTTCTTCTAATTTAGCATTTCCAAGGCACTACCCTAGTTCTCGGCCTATACTTATCTCAATATATCTTCTAGCCCAACCTTCTGACTCATCTCAAACTTCTTTCTACTACTCTTTCCAATGCACTACCCTATCTCTCATCCTATACATGTATCAATATATCCTCTACATCCACACTCTCATTTATCCCAAACCCCATACCACTACTATGATCCCCAAAATAACCCTTTCTAGACTCTCTCCTACTCTACCCCTCCTTGCATCATCTGACACCTCTTTTACTATACCGATCCCCTAAAACAAACCTTTCTAAACTCTTCCCTGACTCCTCCCCTCCAAAACTCCCTTTTACCCATCGAAAAGCCTCCTCCTACTGCTAAGACCTAAAAAAAAAAAAAATTCCTTCACTCCTTTATCCCTCCACTATTCTTTTCAATCAAAATTAACAGACTAACATGTTCAATTCTCAAATTCCATTTTCAACTATACTAATTCACCACTAATCCTTTATGGGTTCCAGAGTAGCGTGCTACTCGCCAATAAAGCGTCTCAACACCCCATCAGGGTTACAAGCGCTATATAAATGCAAACCTTTTCCCTTTCTACCCTCCCCAACCCTTCTCAATCCAAATAACTGACTAACATATCCACCACTAAAATTTCTTTCATGTTTCACCATACTAATTCAACACTAATACTTATGGGTTCCAGAATAGCGTGCTACTTGCGCTTCAAAACCCCATCAGGGGTAACAAGCGCTATATAAATACAAACCTCTTTCCCTCTTCTATCCCGCCACCTACCCTTCTCTACCCAAATAACTGAATAACATATCCACTACTCAAATTACTTCATATTTTACTATACTAATTTTCAACACTAATCCTTAATGGGTTCCGGAGTGGCGTGCTACTCGCCAGAAAAGCGCTTCAACACCCATCAGGGGTAACAAGTGCTATATGAATGCAAACCTTTCTTCCCTTTTATCCCTCCGCTATCCTTCTCACTCCAAATAACTGACTAATATCCACCACTGAAACTACTTTCATATTTCACCATATTAATTCACCACTAATCCTTTATGGGCTTCCGGAGTAGTGTGCTTCAACACCCCATCAGGGGTAACAAGCGCTATATAAATACAAACCTTTTTTCCTCCTCTATCCTTCTGCTATCATTCCAAATCCAAATAACTGACTAACCTATCCACCACTTAAAATGTACTTGCATGTTTCACTATACTAATTCAACACTAATCCTCCATGGGTCCCGGAGTAGCGTGCTACTCGCCGAAAAAGCGCTTCGACGCCTCGTCAGGGGTAGTAAGCGCTATATAAATGCAATTACAATACAATACACTGAGCCACTCATAATTAGGCCCTAAGTCTTACCTAGGTAAAAACAGAGTATTCTCCTAATATCCAGAGAATTTAGGGATCCCTCTGCTGGAGTGCATGGATTGGAAAAATACAGAGATAAAGGTATTGACTGATTCATACGAAACTCAGAAACTACTTTGGGTAGGAAGGTTGGATATGTCCTTGTGACTACTCTGTATGCATGAAAAATGGTGTATGATTCTACTGCTGATGTAGCCTGTAGCATTGTGCATTGATTCAAAAGGAGGACGCATTAGTCTGGATAAAATCAGACTGAGTTCCCAAAGTGGCAATGTTTTTCTTTTAGAAGGAAACACTTTTTGAGACCTTCAAAAAATCTTTTATCTCAGGCTATTTGAAAAAAGAAAACTGTTATGGAGTTTTATTATAAGCTGGGATCAACGTTAAATGCACTATACGGGCAGGTAGCTGTAACTGACTGAGGGAGATAGAAGATAAATGGAATGATGACATTCTCCTGGCATGAGATCGGATCATGACCATTACTAATGCACCATATGCAGAATCTGTTCCACTTTATTGCATAGCAGGTTCTTGTTGAAGTGGGTTTCCCCTCTTTCAGAATCTCCATACAAGCGGGTGGAAGATTCAGATGTCTGTATTGTCTGACCTCAGGAGCCATTCTGCAAATTCAGAGATGTTATATTTTGACTATTTTATGTTTGCCACTGATATCTGATGAGCAGGTTCTGTTTGTGCAGCAGTCTCTTGTGAGGAGTGATTGACATCTGGAGGAGATCTGCATACCACAACTGTCTCGCCCATCAGAAGCGATTATAATCCTTTTGGATTGAGTCTTTCACAACTTCAAAAGCACTTTTGGAATGAGTGGCTCTGGTGAAAAGGCGTAGAGAAATCTCCTTGAACAGTTTATTAAAAGGGCATTCTCCAGAGATCTCAGTTCGGGAACCCGGGATGCAAAGTCTTCGCATTTTTTGTTTTGAGCTGTCGCAAATAGAACTAGAGCAGGTGGTACCCCCACACTAAAATGTCTTGAACAGCTGCATAGTCTAAAACCTATTCATGGTTGTTTTCGTAAAACTGACTGCAGAAGTCTGCATGCTGGTTTTGCGTTCCTGGAATGTTTACTGCCTGCAAGGTCAGACCTCCTGCTAACGTCCAGTGATAGACTACCTGTGCTTCCAATTAAGGAATCCTTGATCTTGTGCCTCCCAGCTTGTTCAGAGAGTACACGGCAGTGGTATTGTCCATCTGGATGAGGATGATGTCTGATCGTATTGAAGGAAGAAATGCTTTTAGGGCTAGGCGGACTGCACGTAATTCCAGATAACTTATCTCATATGTTCTTTCTTTTTCTGTCAATTGACCCTGTACAGGCAAGTTCCCTAGATGAGCTCCCCACCTTATCAGAGATGCACCGTCTGCACCATCAGAGAATGTCTTGCTGAGAAGGTTAGGTACAACTTGTCTTCCCAACTATTCTGTCTCTGAGACCACTGATCCTCGAGTCATAGCTGTAATGGCCGGATATGCAACCCTGCATTTGGGATAGGACAGATGCAGGAAGCCATGGAGCCCAGAGTCAATGATATTTGACGAGCTGTAGATAAATAGTTGTTTAGCAATAGATGACATTTGTTTTTGATTGAAAACAATCTCTCCTCTGAAGGAACTCTTTTCTTTTGATGCTGTCTATTGTGGCCCATAGATAAGATTGGCTTGCACTGCTGTCCCTCTTGATTCTTGCATGTTTATCTGAAGATCTAGTCTTAAGAGAGGAAAGACAGCTACTCGAAAATCTTGCATTAGCTTAAAGTGATTGTGAGACTTCTGAAGGTAATCGTTTAAAAAGTGGCTTCTGAATATTTCTTGTTTTCCTCAGGTGTGTTGCCAAAATTGCCATACACTTTGACAATGTAGGAGGGGCTGACTTCAGCCTAAATGGTAGGAAAGAGTATTGAAAGTGTAGATTGGTTACTAGAAACCTCAAATACTTACTGTGGGTATTTTGCTATATTCCTTGACCTTTTTGTTTGGATGGAACCAGTTCTATTGCCCGTTCTTTTTGTAGCAGATGTGAGGTTTCCTTTCTTAAGAGTATAAGTGACAAAATATCTCCTCCCACTGGAGTGGCGAATGGAGGGGTAGTAGGTTGTCAATTCCTGTTTCTGGAAAAGGGCCATCCTTCAGAAGAAAACGGTCTTCAAGTGATTGTCTTTTGCTTTGACGTTTTCATGTTGCAAGGATATCTTTATCCTTGCAGTTGGTGATTTTGTGGTTGATACGGCCAGTGAGGGATGGAACCCTACGCGAGGAATAGCTGCTGCCCTTTGGCTTATACTGCTGTTTGAAAAAAACCTTCTTTTCTTCAAGTCCATCAACTTTCAGGGACTCCGCCTCTTTTTTTATTCAAATCATTTATTTTTCTATGTACCGACCAAATAGCTTGCTAGCAGAGAACGGAGGACTGATCACTTTTAGCTGTGCATCTAGTTTCAGGGTGGTCAATCTTAACCAGGATGATCTTTGGAGTGATACCCCATGGAAATAGCCTGTAACAGCTAATTGTGTTCCATCAGCAGCTGCACTAATAACTTGATTAGAAACTAGTGAGGCTTCATTGTCCATCTCCTTGAAATCTTATGGACTATGTTTAGGAAGGGCTTCTAATAAAAATCTTCATACCTTCCCATATTTCTCTGTGATAGCAGCCCAGAAGAGCTGTAGCACTTGTATTTTTAATGCCTTTGCCGCAGTGTTGCACATCTTCCTACCAGTAATGACCAAGTTACTTACCTTTAGTAATGCCTTTAGTAGAAACTCTATCTAGCCGCAGATTCCTTAACTTAGAATTATTCACAGACTAAACACCTCTCCAGATACTGGCATGTTCTCTCCTCCTACTATGGCTACGGGGGAGTTAGCTTCTTTTGCTATGGTGGGGAGAAGGGAGCCAAGGTCCTGGACCGAAGCCTGCCCTCAGTGGTAGTCAAGACTAACATCTAACATCTAGACAGAGGTGCTGTGTTCTTCGTGTCTCTGTGCTCCTGATCTGGAAAGTCGTGAAAAGAAACTGACATCAGTGTACTGGGGTGGCATCTATATAGCCACCATGCATCGTCACTTCCGGCACCTACGACGCCACCCACCAGCGCGCAGGGGTACTGCAAACAAAAAACATTCCGGATCCAGTCTGACGCTTGGGGATAGCTCCAAGATAAGACATCTACGTCTAGAAGTCTCTATCAGATATTAAAAGACTTACTCTCTTGCACTCAAAGCAGTTTTTTCAGGTGCCGATGCATCATGTTTTTTGACTGAGTGACCACTTTGACAGTTGTCGGTGTCAAAAACTTATAACCCATGATTCCTAGAAGACCTGGGACCATGGGAAGTGACTGTCTTGGAGACACACTTGGTTGAAGAGTATAAAGTATGACCAAGACAAATGTTTGAGATGCTTCCAGAGGAATGTTCAGTTTATTTGCTCCTGTCATCAATATATTGTGAAAAGCTGTGATGTATTTACTGGTGAGACTCTCACTGGAAAAGCAGGAGAAGCCAGAGTGTAGGACGAAAATAATCTGTCACTAGATGTTGAGGGCGATTTAGATCTTGCGGATGACCTTCTACATTTCTCAGGAGTATGTTGACTCATAGATGGCAAGGTTGCTATGTCCTGAAGTGGCTGCGATGCAGGAGTAATAGGAGGAACAGGTTTGCTACCCAGCAGTGACATAGATGTCTGTCTTAGCACCATTTTTGGTTTTGGTGTAAGGAGAGGTAATTATGGAGTAGTATATGGATGAGGTAAATAAAGAGGGGTCACTGGAGTTTCCAATGGGTCCTCTAACATGATTACATAACATGGAGCTCCGAGATGACGTAGAGTGTCTACTTCAGAAAGTCTTAGTCTCTTTTTTGGTCTAGGCGTAAATGAAGAGGAATATCTGTGAGTTTCTCATTTTGGAGAATGTAGAGACTAATTTGAATGAATAGATGGTGGAGAAGAGGCAGAAATAAATCGTGGAGTGCATTTCATCGACTTTGATGGTCTCAGCGTCGAACGGTGTTCTCTTGCTGTCGATGATGCCCCTGGTGGCGATACATGTCTCATCAATGTTGACAGTGATGTTCTCAATGTCGCCGCGTGCTTTTTCAATGTCATTGAAGGTACCGTTGGCGATCTGTGTCGCTTCAACGCAGGTGTGGCCCTTGCAGGTAAGAGCGGTGGGGTGGTGGGGCTAGGTTGGGGTGGGGATTCAACAGAGGACCACGAGGGAAAATTAAATAAATAATTACTTTCCCCACGTCGTCATCTGTCGAAATCCCCCCCACCCGGCCCCACTGCTTTTACCTGCACGGCCTGCGGCTGCTTCAACGTCGATCTCAGCAATGAAGTTGTCAAGGATGAGTCTATCGAGGGTCTTGACGTTAATAGCGCCACTGAACTGCGTCTCGCCAATGATAAACCTTTTCTCAATGGTGGCCCCGAGTGGCTTCATAAATCTCGAGTAATGCAGTGCAAATCACTGCGTTGTATTACTCTATGCCAGGGAGGCGTTTCCATGGGCGTTGCATGGGTGTTCCCATGCCACATCCATGGATTTTGACGCATTCACAGATTTACCAGAAGTGGCACACCCGGGAATACGTCAAAAACCTATGCCTCCTCAGGTGATTTTTGTTTATTACTCCTCGTTTTTTCCTCTTAATATGTGTGCTGCAGAACATATAGAAAGCAGAAAAAAGCCTCAGGGGATTGCTTTTGTGCAGGAAGGTGCCCCTTCCTGCACATAAACAATCCTCCTTACTATGCAGCGCAAGGGTACCTGCATTAGCGCTTGACTGCCAAAAAGGCACAAGTGCAGGGAAAAAGGCAGGAATGCACCGTATTGACTTAAATACAGCACATTCCTGCCTTTTCCCCGTCACGTAGTGCAGCGCACCAAGGTGACTTACTGCGCTGCACTGTGTGACTTGGCCATAAATATGGCCCTCAGATTGTCCAACTGCAAAGACCGCTTTGAAAGTAAATAAATCCTCTATGGAAGATAGTCTCATTGGGGAAGCCAGTTCAGTAACTAGAGAATAGCTCCATCATCATTGTTAAAGCTTTTATGGCGTAAGTTGAATTTGGCTTTCAATGTTTGTCTGTGCACTTTGTATTACAAAAGATACAAAGAATTACTTCCTTAATATTCCCTTGACGAAGTGGCCTATGGGAGAGTTGAGTCTTGCTCTTCGTGTGATCGTAAGGGTTACCAAAGTTTCTAATTCTGCCAAAGGTTTATTCAGTGTCCCATCAAAGCTCCAGTCCTGTTTTACTTTGTCAATTTTTTTCAGTGTTTACAATGTCGCCTTGGGAAGATTGAATTTTGACACCAATTCGATAAAAGTTATGTTAGACATTGATAGATCTTTAGCCTATGTCAAAGTGCTTTAGATTGGCAATTAGCCGCATGGCAGGGGGGCCTTAAAGTCAGCAGTATGGCCTTACTACAATCCCAAAATGGCCAGTAGCTTCGGCTACCACTCAAAACAGGATTACCTCAAGAGCTGAGATGATCGTCACGCTCTTTCCAGTAACTTCTACTTTTTTCAGCACACTGACTCAAGGAGCATGCTTTCCACTGCTGTTCATTAGATTCACTTCAGTCAGGCAACCTAAGCATGGGCAATTTTACATAGCTATTCTGATCCAAACAGAGAATAAATATGCTAAATTACAAAAACTGTTCTGAGATTTGTTACAGGAGGGTCATTAAATCATAGCAACCAAAACGAAATTAGGCATCCCGTAGAAGTGTGTGTTTTTTATTCCTATATATTTGCATACCGTAAATAACTGGCTTCGTTTAGAGTTTGGAAGTAACTGAAAATACTCTATTAACTGGAAGGAACTAGAAGTACAGCACACAATGCACCGGCTAAATTCCCACCACACTAAGAACTCTTTGATGAAGGAAATTCAAATGCTGTATTTTACATCATAATTAGCTCCCCTCTAAATTTAGGTTTAACTCTTTTTTATTAATATCTTCATTGTGCATATAATCGTATATGTCCATCACAATTCGTAATTAACATCATATCACTAATATATTTTCTGCTACAGTTAGTACTGCTGTTACAAGTGTTGTCAGCATAATCCACCTTATGCTTGTGAGGCTCTCATTGTTCTTCAACAAGAAATGAGGGAAACATTAAACAATTCAAACATCCCCCCCCTCCCCAGAACTGGTATTCACCTTGCCTAATTCCATAGTGAAACTAGTGTACTGAGAGTGATCCGGGCTCAATTTCAATTTGTGGTGGGTGATTCTTCTGCCGCCGTTAGTCGGAGAAGACGGAGATACCTCGGGCACGTGATTTCATTAAATTCAGCAGACCTCTTTAAATCCAGTTTCAGAATTTGTAAGGGAAGCGTGAATCCGTTCCATTACTAAGATGCACCATAATCTATGGAGCCAGCCTGTGTAGGTGGGTGTCGTTTGTGTTCCCCAATGTGTTAAAATGTTTTGAAGCGCTGCCCCCAGAGCCAGACCCATCTATTTTCCTTTGCGAGACTTCAATGGGAACATTAAGGGGTTGGGCAACCCTAATACTATATAAACCGGGAATCTTGGGATCTGTGTCTCGAACTGCTTATCTATTTCATCCAATATTTTGGGCCAATATGTGGACAGGACAGAACAGTCCCACAACAGATGTAACAAGGTCCCTTCCTCCCCGCACCCACGCCAGCAAGTAGGACTGCGGTCCGGGTTTCCTTTATTGAGGCGTACGGGAGTTAGATACCAATACGTAACGATTTTGAAGGCTGATTCTTTACTGGCCATGTTTCGCGCTGTGTTTTTGGCCCTATAATGTACCTCCCCCCATTCCTTCTTCGAAAGGTCCCTTCCTATTTCCTTTTGGGTGGATATCTGCGTGGAGTAGACAAAGTCATATCTGCAGATAACGGAACCGTTCCGTCTCTGGGAGTGTATAATCCTGTCGTACCTGTGGAAATGTGATAATCCCCTCCACGTCAAACATATGGCCTGCTGCCTTACAGGGCGTCGCTCGCCAGGCTGCAAATGCCTTGCCATCCAACCCCGGAGTAAACTCCTTGCTCTCCAATAAAGGCGTCATCGGGGAGGGGAATGTCGTGAGCTCCCTTCTAATAGCCACCCCATCCCACACCTCCAACACCGACTTTGTGATAGGTGACCCCTGAAGGCCATGTGGCCTGTCCGCCTTCTTTAAAAAAGGAACTTTCCACAGTGAAAGTCTGGCCAGCGCTCTATCCTGAAACAGCCACCGCTTTTCTGACTCCTCTCTGTTCCACTCTACCAGGTATCTCATTTGGGCCGCTCTAAAATAGCCCAATCGGTTCGGGATCCCCAGTCCTCCCTCCTCCGATTTCAGATACCCCACTTCCCGTCGCATGCGTGGTCGCGCCCCTGCCCAAACAAAATGGAGTATTCCTCTGTAGTGCCATGAGGGCTCCCCTAGGCGGCCAGACCAGTAACGCCTGGAACAGATATAATGCGTTTGGTAGGATAGACATTTTGACCGCGGCAACGCGGCCCATAAGTGACAACTGGTGGTGCCTCCAGCTCTGCTGGTCCTTCATTATCTGTCGGGCGAGTTTAGCATAATTCAAAGTGACCGTTTGCTTAACAGACGAGGCCAGCTCAATCCCTAAATACGGGATAGAGTCCGTTACCTGAACCCCAGAGAATTTAGTTCCATCCGTCATTGGGTCTGCCAATACCCCGGCCAGGTTGAGAATCTGTGACTTCCCTACATTTATCCTGAAGCTGGAGACCCTTCCGAAGGATTCCAGTTCCCCTAAGAATGCCAGGACCGACCTCTCCGGAGACTCGAGTGAGGCTAAAATATCGTCGCATAAAGGCTTATTGCGTGTCTTTCCCCTCCAAATGGGATACCCGTGATGTCAGGATGGTCCCTAACCCTCTGGGCCAGCGGTTCAATATATAGGGCAAATAAGAGGGGTGAAAATGGGCACCCCTGCCTTGTACCCCGTTGAATGGCGAACGGGCGAGATGAGACCCCGTTGACCCTGATGGAGGCGGTGGGAGAGCTATAACAGCTCGCCACCCAAGCTCTAAAGCATTCCCCCATCCCAAAATGGATCAACGTTCTTTCTAAGAATCCCCAGTCCAAACGATCAAACGCCTTCTCGGCGTCGACCGTTAATAACAGGGCATCCATATTTGTACAGTGGGCTTTATCGATTAAATGAAGGATCCGCTTGGTGTTGTCTCCACTTTGGCGATTTTGAATAAACCCCGCTTGGTCCAGGTCTATTATCCCGGGCATCAACGGACCCAGTCTTACCGCCAAAATGCCAGTGAACAACTTGAGGCCCACATTTAGAAGGGACAACGGACGATAGGAGCCATACTTCTTTTTATCCTTCCCCGGCTTGGGCAAAACCACAATAGCTGCTGCCAGCATTTCAGAGGGAATCGAGCCCGGCCCCCCGAATAAATTAAATAATTTCGTTAGGATCGGGGCTAAAATATGACAAAAGGACTTATAAAAGCCCGCCGAGAAGTCGTCCGGCCCCGGCGACTTAAGAAGTTTAAGGCGTGATATCGCCCCAATCACTTCCTCTATCCAAATCGGGGCATCCAGCATTTCCGCCTGATCCCTAGCTATCGTGGACGTGTGGCTCCCTTGTAGATATGATGTCATATGTTGTTCTGAGTTGGTCTCCCCAGTATATAGGCCCGTTTAAAAGTCCCTGAATGTTTGCGCTATGTCCTCGTCGTCTGTGAGTCCCTCCCCCTTGTCATTCTCAATGGACTGTATCTTCGGCTGTTGGTTCCGAGCCTACATGCGCCCCGTCCTATCCCCTCCGATGTAGTAGGAGTGTTTTAATCGCAGCGCCGCATACTCCGCTCTATCGAGGTCCAGACCCACTAATTGCGCCCTTGCCGCCTTCAATTGTCGCCATACCCTAGGTGCTCCCGTCCGACTGTGTACCCGTTCCAGTTCTAGGACCTGTGCTGTTAGATGTTCCCTCTTTTCCCTGCGTTCCTTATTCTCTGCGGCTGAAATCGCAATCAATTCTCCTCTCGCCACCGTCTTCAGGGCCCCCCACAGCGTGGCCACAGATATATTTCTGGTTCGGACTGGTTATGCCACAGGACCAAGTGCATACTAATGATCTCAAAAGAAACCAAGGCTGCAAGATGGCCGCTGTGTTGGAGCTCTCCAAGGAAGCTCCTGGGCTTGGGATCACTATTTTGTAAATATCCCTGGTTATGCCCTCCATCCATCGGGCTGCATGACATCAGCTTTCCGAGCAACCTTCCTGGAAAGTAAGGATATGCAGGAAAGCCCTGTAGCTAAGAAAATATCCTACCTGAAGTGCGGTCCGCCGCGACGATGACGCTGCTTGAGAGTGCCCGGACCGGTGTGAGGAGCGGAACCTCGCCAGTCTTGTTGGAAGTTAATGCCCTCTTTCCTGCTGAAGTCGCTCTCCTGCTGGAGTCTCATTCCTGCTTCGCACTGAATCTGGATTTCATATTGTTGTGGTGAGGATCCTTTTGACTATGCAAGGAGCTCAAACCCCCCCCATCCCGGCGGTCGCGATCCTGGAGGTGCCGTTGCTCCGATCCCGCTTCGTCCCATAGCTCTGCTTGAACTAAGCCCCGTGCCCGGTGTGAAGTCGCCAAGAGCAGCTGAGCTCCAAGGGCTGAGGGGTTCCATCAGGGCGAAGTAAGGAGCCCATCACACTCTTCGATCCTCTAGGTGACTCCCATTTCCATGCTGGTTTCCACACTTGGAGGTCCTAATCCCTGGTGGTAGGGTTTGCCCCGTTATGATCCCACACCCTCACCGCCACTGGAGGCAAGCCAGCCTTCTATCCCACCGGTATGATGTTTTATTAGGGAGTTAGACCAGAGTCCCTGGCCCTGCACTTCTAGTCGCCTCCTGACCTCAATCTTATTGTATTATCCTCACTCGTCTTCCGGATTATGTGCCCTCCTCTTCTTATTATTCTTCTTTGCTCTATCGCTACCCTAGTGGCCCCTCTTCTCCCTATCATGGCTTCCACTCGAATTAAGTCGGGAGTTAACTGCTTCAAAGTCATCTATCCCCCTAATCTGTCCAAAGCAGCAGCAACACGGTTCAAGCACAACACCATTGAACAATTCCCTGATTCCCTCTTTGTCGATCAATTCCATAATGGGCACCTAGGGAAGCTCAAAAATGACTTAATTTTTTTCACTCACGACATCCCTTCCTGGTCTACCAGCTTCTTCAATTTCTTCAACGTCTCCTCCTCCTCATCTATCCTGCATGGACAGCGGCTAAAAATTTCCCCCTCCACTAGCTTTAATGGCTCTCTCACCATTACACTCTACAATAATGGCACTGTCATGATTCAAGCGACAGACTCCTATCTCTCTCTCTTTGACCATCTCTTCCACTCCCTTCGCCCAACCCACACAACTATGATCTCCCTCGACTCTTCTTTGAGCTCCTCTCCTTTCTCCCCACCTGACCCCCCAATACTCCAGCAGGCCACTCTCCCGGGAGACACAGGCCTACCCTTTGTTCCCCCCTGCCTTTGCTCCCTCCTCTCCCTCTCTTCCCCCTTCCCAAAATGTTCCTCCCCCTATCTTGTCTGCCTGGCCTCCGGCCTCCACCCCCCTCCCCACCCTGCATCTGCCCGAATCTCCAACGTTTTCGCCTCCCCCCTACTCCCCCTAATCCAACCCATCTCCCCCCCTCTTATTCCACCTTGCTTAAAACCTGGTCTACCGATCAACTTTCCTTCCCTCCCCCTTTCACCTCATCCCTTTCCGCTCTTCCCTGTCCCCCGTACCCTAAATTCTTCTCTCCCACCTCCCATCTATCTTCAACCCCACCTTCCTCATCCCTTGCCTCCCAACCTTGTCTCCCTCCCCGACAACTCCTTCCTCGTCTCTCCCTCTGGCCTTGCAGTCCCTTACTCCTCCCTCAGTTTCCATCTAGCCCAATCCCCCCCACTCCACCTGTTACCGGTCCCCCTACATTCACCTTTCATAGCCTACAGAACCTGTCCAGCACCATCCTCTCTTTTCTCCCCATACCTCTGGCCTTCCTTGGACACCCCGCCCTCCCCCCCTGTACAGCCCCCTCTCCTCTCTTCTCCATGTACCCCTGGCCTTCATCTGACCCCCCGCCCTCCCCTCCCTGTTCAGCCTCTTCTCCCCTTACCTCCGGCCTTCATTTGTCCCCCCTCCTACTCCTCAACTTTCTCCTCATACTTATGATCTCTTCTCTTCCCCTCTGTTCAACACCAGTAAAAATATTTCTCTTCCCACCAGTTTCACCATCCACTCCTATCGCCCACCATCTGTCCTCACCTTCTACCCTTGCTCCCCAACTCCCCACCTATTCCTCCACCCCTCCCTCCCTCACCCTCTGCACTCCCTCCCTCTTCCCGTTCCCCCATCCCGCCCGTCCTCCCTCACTCTCTGCACTCCCTCCCGTATCCCGCTCCTCCATCCCTCCCCATCCTCCCTCACCCTCTGCACCGCCTCCCTTAACCCGTTCCCCCACCCCGCCCCGTCCTCCCTCAACCTCTGCACTCCCTCCCTTATCCATCGAGCCACCCAACACTCCATGCTCAGCTCTCCTCTCCCTGGAAAATAAACTTGATTCTCTCATCTATTCCATTTCCCAGCTTGTAGCGTCCATCTCACTTTTAAGCGCCAAATTGTCCCCCTTCCCTAACAACCTCCCGAGGAGTTCCTTGCTCCCGCGCCCCAATAAAGCCAGCCACAGTCTGTCCTCTGCAGACATCACCAACTTACTGGCCAGCTACGTGACCACCAACGTCACTCCCCCTCCACCTTCCTCTTCTAATAATCCTACGCAGTTCCCTATTCAGACCATCTCTTCTGTCAGACCTTACCAGCCTCCCTCTTACCGGGCACCCTCATTCAAGAATCTCATCCCCATCTCCCTTAACAACCCCAACACTCCCATCACCAAAACATCTGCGTCAGAGCTGCACTGCTTGCTTCACAACTGCAGATCTGCAATCAAACACAAATTGGAAATCTCTGATACTATCACCCACCAGAATCTTGACATGTTCTTCCTCACTGAGACCTGGTTTAATGACTCCTCTCATACTTTGTTTGATCTTCTGGTACCCACTGACTACTCTATCCTCCGAAATGACAGGGCAGACAAAATTGGGGGCGGTGTCGCTATCATCGTCAGGAACTCCCTTCAAATGAAAGCCTTCCCTACCACCCTTTTCCGTACATTCGAATGCCTATCCCTAGAACTTCAAATACATCACGGCTCACCCTTTAGATTCCATGCCATCTACCACCCGCCCGGTAACTGCTCTTCCTTTGTGGAGGAACTGACTGACTTCATCAGTGACCAATTTTCTCAAAGTGACAGACAGATCTTCCTGGGTGACTTTAATCTCCACTGGGGCTCTCTGGAAGACTCAGCTGCCAACAAGCTTGCCACCTTTCTCTCAGCCAATGATCTCTTCCAACATTGCTCGGAAACCACACATTCCAAGGGCTCAATTCTGGACCTTGTCATATCCAAAGCAGACCTGCTGACTACTGCTCCCCCATCCATGTAGACTGGTCTGACCACTTCCTCATTCCCTTCCGTTTTCACCTATCGCACGTTATAACTCACGGCCAACCTAAAAGAGCTACTACCTGGTTCCGCAACACTAAGAACATTGATCTTGACACTTTTTGTGATTCTGCTATGCGGGCACTTCCTAGACTAGACCCTAACGTGGATGTCAACGTTCTCACTTCTCAGTGCCTCTCAGTACTAGCAGTCGAAATCGACAATGTCGCTCCACTCCAAAGCAAAGGAAAAGACCCACCCCCTCAGCACCGTGGTTCAATAAAGCTCTCTACGATGAAAGGAAAAACCTTAGAATCCTGGAGAAACATTGGAGAAAATCTCCTTCCACCTCCAATCTCTCTCTTTTACGTTCAGCAAGATCCAAATACCACAACCACATCTTCCTTGAAAAAGCATCACATTTCAGATCCCTCCTTGACTCAGCCAAAAACAGACCCCAAAAACTTTTTGACCTCATCAAAAACCCAAACTGTTCTCCCCTAACCATTAAGCCTGAGGATTCCACAAAGAAAGCGGCAGATTTCGCTATATTCTTTGATGAAAAGGTCAAAGCACTGGTGGATCAGGTCGCCCACCCCACCCCCATTGAGGAGCGGAAATCCTTAGTTACCTGGCAGCACTTTGACGTCATCTCGGAAGATGACCTCCTCAAATGCATCCTCGAAACTAAACCCTCCAACCATTCTTCTGACCCCATCCCTAGCGACATCGCCATTGATTTCTACACCTATACTCTCTCTTACTGGACCAGGCTAGTCAATCTCTTCCTCAGTCAAGGCTCCCTCCCGGTTGCCCTCAAATCAGGACAGGTCACCCCTTTTCTAAAAAAAACCCTCCGCCGATGCGAACGACCTCAACAACTTCCGCCCTATCACCAACCTCCCTTTTCTTTCGAAAATCACAGAAAAATGTGTTGCGAAACAACTTTCCCTACATATCACGGACAATAATCTCCTCGACGTCTTCCAGTCTGGCTTCATTCAAAATTGCAGCACTGAAACAGTCCTGCTGCAAGTGATTTATGATGCGCTGCGCATACTCGACTCTGGGGAATCGTGTCTTCTGATTCTTTTAGACCTCTCTGCAGCCTTTGACACTGTTAATCATAGCACCCTCCTCAACACTCTTCATCAGAGAATGGGATTGGATGGCACAGTGCTCAAATGGTTTGCCTCTTTCCTCTCGGACAGATCCCAAATGATCAAGATAGCGAACAGTCTTTCATCTCCATTGGCTGTAGGTCAAGGCGTCCCTCAAGGTTCTATCCTGGCACCCACTTTGTTTAATCTCTACCTGGAACCATTAGGGAACCTTCTAGGCAAATCTGGGATCCATTACCATCTATATGCGGACGACACTCAAATCTATCTTAAGGTGTCTTCCGCACACGATCTCTCACTACTCTACTCTACTCTCAACTCTATTCACAACTGGATGTTAGCTCACCAACTCATTCTTAATCCCGCCAAAACTGAATTCCTCCTCCTCTCTACCTCTCTCTCACCTCCTCCTGTTCAATCTTGGATGGATCAGCTGAACCTACTCAACAGCAAACCCATCATTGTCGACAGCGCTAAATCCCTAGGTGTCATTCTTGACCAAAGACTCAACCTAATCTACCACATCAACTCTATTGCTAAGAGCGCACGTTACCAGTTGCGCCTTCTATGGGGGATCCGTCGGTTCTTCCCGGAGAAAGACTTAAAAACCTTGGTACAATCTCTGGTTCTCTCAAGACTGGATTATTGCAATTCTCTTCTGACGGGCCTACCCAAATCCCACCTCTCCCCTCTCAAATCCATCCTCCATTCAGCAGCTCGCTTCATTTCAGGGTCTAAACGAAGCGACCACGTCACTCCTATCCTGTCCTCTCTTCGATGGCTTCCGATCGAGGCAAGATCTATTTACAAAACTGCCTGCATCACACAAAGCCTTACACACGTCCTCCCCTCGTTACCTGGCGAATAAATTGAAACTGTCCGGTGGCTCTCGCCCTCCTCGCAATGCGGAAAAGCTTCTGCTTGAGCCCCCGTCTTCAAAAGGGAAAGATCGATGGCGCAATCCTTCTCAGGCAATGCGGTGAGAATCTGGAACTCGCTTCCCCCATTGCTCCGTGCCACCTCCTCTACCCGGATCTTCAAAGCTGACCTCAAATCTCTTCTCTTCCAAAGACACTTTCAGAACTAATACTTTCATTCTCAGGCCCCTCTAGGAAGTTCGCTCTTCATTGTAAATTTGCACTTTTTCCTGTACATTCCTCACCCTTGCGTGCTGTGTTGGATTTTATGTTTGTGTACCCTTCATTTTAAGTCTCCTGTTTAATTCACGCCCTCTCTACTCCCTCAAGGAAGTTCTTCCACTTTAGGAAATTCTGTACTCCATGCCTATAGAAGTGCCTTCCCAGTGTGTTCTGAGTGACTGCCACTTATTGCAGTATTATACCTCTATTTGTATTTTGTATCTTATGTATCATGCACACCTGTCACCTTTTCCTCTTGTAACGTATACCTCTTTTTGTATTTTTTTGTTTTGTTTTTGGTATTTGCACAATTATCACTTTTTCCTCATGTAATGTAACGCTTGCTTTTGTATTATGCTCACTTGTAACCTTCTCCTCATGTAATGTTACAGTTCCTATTGTGAAGCGCTCTGACACCTTCGGGTAAAGTCCGCGCTATATAAAAACGCATAAATAAATAAATATATCTGGTGAGTCGTTTACCTCCAGATATTCCCTAATGCATTTGGTGAGTTGTTTTATCACTACTTCTTTGTGGAGCATACTTTCCCTGAATCGCCAGCACCCCGGTTGTTTTCTTTGTGGTGGTAACCGTAGGGAAACAGTCACTGCATCGTGATCGGAGAGCGCTGCCAGTGAAATGTCGACCTCTCCCACTATCTTATTGATTTCCGCCGTACCCATCAAATAATCGAGGCGTGCATATGTCCCATGTGCATGAGAATAAAATGAGAATTGTAATGCCCGGGGGTGTGCCGCCCGCCACAGATCCACCAGGCCCATGGACTGGAGCCACTCACGAATTTCGTTGCATGCACTGCATCGCATTTGGGGATGCAGTGCGCGCAACGAAATTCGTTTTATTTATTTATATGTTTACTTACCTGTAAACCTCCATAATCCATAGTTTACTACCCCCCACCCTGCCCCTCCCCCTCCCCACGTCACCGCCCGGCAGCACTCCTACCACCGACCGCGGCTGTCCTGCGCTCTTGTCTGTGCATGACCTCTGAGAGGGCCGACTTCAGGAATTTCTCCTGTCCCGTGTTAGGGGCGTAGATTGATCCTATCACTAGTGTATGTCCCCAACCTGAAATGTATATGCTAAGAGTCTCCCTTTAATTTCGGCTACCTTATCCCCCACTATCCCTTTAAAACACTTAGCAACCAATATAGCCACTCCTGCCTTTTTATCCGAAGTAGATGAAAAAAATTGTTGGGGGAAGATTCGTGACCTCATTCTGTGCCAATCGTTTGAGAGGAGTTGAGTCTCCTGGAGGAGGCACATGTCCGCTCTCGTGTTTTCCAAGTATGATAGAATAGCTTTCCTCTTAGTGGGATTGTTGAGGCCTCTCACGTTAAGTGTAAGGATTTTCAGTGTGTATGTGACATCAATGGTCTGGTACTGCGCCCCTGTGTTCTCTCTTCACCCCCATCCCCCAAACACTGCCTTTCCCCCAGTAACATTTATCTCTGCAATGCCATTACCATATATACCAGTTCCCCAACCCCAACTGGAAACCCCAATGTTCCCCATATAGTCCAGGACCCGCAGATCGTATTCGCGTGCCCTTGGAAGTCAAAGGTATTGGGTGCATAGTGTGGTCAAATCCCCATGGTCTCCCCACTCCCATTGAGTGTCCCCTCTGCCCGCCCAGCCCTGCTCTAGTCACTTATCTGTCCCTCAATTGTTCAGATGCCTTCTTGTGAGGACGTCTCCTTGGACAGCGTCTCCAGGACCGACTGTCTCTCTTGTGCGATAGTTGTAGGGTCAGGCCTCGTCGCGTGCTCTGTGGAGCGCCCTCCTTGGACTCGCTGCCATCTCTCTCTAGGGACCTTGTGCCTCTTTCCCTCCACCTCTTCCCGGTGCGGTTCCTTGATACCCAACACCCGGCAGGTTTCCTGCAGTGATCTGAGCTGGTGTAGTTTGCCCTTCCACCTGAAGATCAACCTGAAGGGATGACCCCAGGAGTATGCTACTCCTTGGTTCCGTAGGTGTGTTGTTGCCAATCGAAACTCCCTTCGTTTTTGGAGTTATTAGGGCCAGGTCTTGGTAAAGAGCGATGGGGTGGTCCTGATACCTGAGTGGTTACTTGTCCCTGGCTTCCCGTAGTATGCGTTCTTTTAGTTGAAAGTCGGGAAGATAGGCCAGGATGTCCGGCGGAGGCGCCGGAGTTCGTCTTTGCAGTCCCACCCTATGTGCGCGATCTATTTTAATTTCAAAGTCCGGCGGGGCTTCTAATATACTTCTGAAGAGACCCTGTAGATATTGTGTGATGTCCGAGCCTTCTGCTTTAGGCGGAACTCCCTCAATGCGGATGTTATTCCTTTGAGAACGATTCTCCAAGTCTTCTGTGTGCGCCTGGAGATCGATCTGTTGAGCCCGAAGCCGGATCACCTCTTGTTGTAATTGTTCCACTTCCTCATCCCGGGCTTCCTCATGTTCTTCAATGGTAGCCACACGCTCTCCCACTGCGTCGACATCCCGCCTGACCTCCTTCATCTCTCTTGCTATTTCACCCTTCAGCGTCTGTAAGTCTTCTCGCAGTGTGTTGAAGAGCATCTCCAAAAAGGAGCGAGTGACCGGGGCTTCGGCGGCCTCCGGATCTTGCCCTGCTTGCGTAGTTGGGGATAGTCTCCCCTCCCCGCTACCTGTCATCGGGAGCTTGATCAACATGTCCATTAGGTTCCGGTCTTTCTTTCCCCGCAATGAGGTCATAGCTGCTTCTCCCAAAGCCGCCCCACCGTTTCGCTCTGCTCTTCTGTCCGAGAGTGTCTATCCTGGGTAGGCCCTAGGTCGTGGCCTCGCCCGGCGCCGTGCCTAAAGTGTGTCGCTTCGCAGGGCCCAGTCTCTTCTCTTCGGTGATGCCGGGGGGCTAGCAAGCTGAGTCTTTCTCGGAGTGCCCACCCCCGTTGGGATCCCAGGGGCTACTTCACGCCTTACTCCTGCGGGCCCCGCTTCAGCCCTTTCTCCCGGGCTGCTCTCTCGGTCCGCTGCTCCTTACCCCCACTCAGCTGGCCCAGTCTCTACTGCTCCGTCGAGGGGTGCCGCGATAAGTCGTCCTGCCCGCTGTTCCCGTGGCCTCCTGCTTTCTCCCTGTCCCACTGTGCTCGATACTCCGCTCTGGTTGCTCTCTGCTTGCTTCTCACCGCTCCCTTCCCTGCCGCCTTCTATTCCAGGGGAGCGCTAACGTCGAGGCCGCTTGGGCCTTATCAACCCACTGGCCTTGAGCCTGCCTTTAATGTGGGCCCCTGCGACTCCGCCCTTCCGTGTCCCGTCCTCTCCCGTGTAGCTCCCGGGTGTTTCTGAGACGTATTGACGCTGCTGTTTAGGGCCCCTGGTTCTTAGCACGTCGTTAGCTCTGAGTCTAGCCCCCGGTGTGAGGAGGTCCGCGCTACTCTCCGCCTTTGGGCCCCTATCGTTGACGGCGCTACAGCCTCCTGCCCCCTTCTCTGGCCACTCTATGGCGCTTTGCCGCCTCTCACCGTCTCTGTTGCGGCCTTGCACAATAGGCCCACGGGGCTCACCGTAGATGCGCAGGGGTCCTGGCGCGATGGCGGTCACTATCCGCACCCTGGGTCTCCGTCTTCGGGGGAAGCTATTGCCAGAAGCGAGGGCGATGTGCACACAGGCGGTACCACCCGCCCTTGCCCTCCACGGTGCCTGCTGCAGGTAGGGGGTCTGTCTCAGTCTGCAGCTCCCCACTGATGCTCCGTCTCGCCGTATCCGACAGCGCCTCGTCCCGCTGTGATTGCTGTTATCGCCTCTTACCGTCGAGGCACACCACTCCCGAAATCAGCCCCCGAGGGTTCAGACCCAGCCGCGTTCTCCCCGCACTGGCCCGGTTTTCTCCAGCTGCCCACACACGCTCTCGCGGGCCCCGGCCTCCGGCCCTTCTCGTGCGCAATCGGCCGCAGTGCACTTGCAGCTGTCTGTTTGTTGTTTAAAGAGGCATCAACACCTCGTCCCGCTGGGGTCGTCTCCAGCCGTTGGGGAGTACCGCCTCGGGAGTCGGCCTCAGGAGTCTCCGCCGATCCCAGCCGCCATTTTCTCTCCCAGGCCTCACTTCGTCTCGTAGCCCACACACGCTCTCTAGCGGGCCCCAGCACCGGGAAACCAGGTCGTCTCGTGTGCAGTCGGTACCGGAGCGCTTGCTGCTGTACAAAAGGCAGCTCTCTGGGGGACTACCGCACTGTTTGGGCTGGAACGGGCGATCGGGGAGACGAGAGAAACACGTCTTACCTGCTCGCCATCCTGGCCACGCCCCCTCCCCTCTGAATTTAGAGGATTTTTAGTTCCAGACTAACTCTACATGAGGCCCAATATCTCTTAATCCAGTGTTTAAGTGGTTAAAATCCTCATTCACTTTCTGGCTACTAATAGTACAGGAATTTGTTAATGGATGCATTACTGAGCAGTACATATATAATTCATAACAGAATACACGACTTAAAAAAGTAGTTTTATTTATTACTCTACATCAAAAGTCCTTTTGATGTGGTAACTTTCGTCTCTCCAAATCGGCATGTAGATATCAATTTATGTTAAGGATAACATCGCAAAACAGAGAAATTAATACAGATTTGAAACTTGTTTTAGTTATGTATTCAATTTCTTCAACAGTGGAAAATATGGCTTACGTATTAAGATACATTTACAAATAACTCTTCAGGGTGTCAGAGTGAAGTGTTACAGAAAACAAGTGAATTCAAATTGATATAAAACAATACAAGCATGTTCATCCTAAGGATACAAATATGAATTTATGTGATGGCATTTACACTCCAACCGTGATAAATAATTAGCAGCTGCCAAATAATGCAATGAGTATTCGTTGTGGATATTCTTCAGTGCTCATACATTAACAGCTATATGCTGGCATAACTGCACAAATTGCCAGATAAAAATGAGGTGCTAATAATAAATGTTCACAGTTTTCATTACAATACCTGTAATAATTGTGTTTATAGGCAGAAGCAACCTAGGTGTGTGGGCCACTATAGATTCCCTAAAGTAATTCACTGCAGAACTGAAAAAACATTTCTGGAGCTGTAACAGACTAACAGCAGGCTTTAACCAATCCCCTTGTCAGGCTCCTATCACTTTACCAGCCTACCCGCCTACCCAATTAAAAAATACAACAGCTCCTCTTTTTCTCTATTTTTTACTTGTTGCCTCTTTCCCAACTCAAGACCTTTGCTTTACACTGATCTGGCTGGTGGCTAATGGACAACTAAGAAATGCCCTGTAGGGCATAACCAATAGGTTTTAAGGTAATGAGTCTTTTAATAATAACCTACCACTCCAATGCTCAGAAAACATGGCAAACTCTACTGTTTCATGTTTTTCCAGATCCAAGTACTTCCTCAACTCTATTATTCTAGAGTTTATTTAGGTCTGTGAACGTTTGTACTTTCTTCTCTTCTAGTTTCCATCTTCTCCATTGCAGGCATGTGTTACAATTTAGAAATAACCTTCTTTAACCTACTCCCAGCACCAGAATGACCTTTATGAAACATCTCTCAACATTTTCACATTTCTTATAGCACAGTTTCTTCCTTGCCTGCGAGTAGTCCTCATACCACCTAATGAAATATAAAGGACCGTTTCTTATTTAACTAAAATGCTATGCATGTTTTTGCCCAACAGCACTTTACTCCAGGGTAAAGGGATAATTCGTTTTTTGCTTTTCAGAAACAAAACTCCTGCATTTGAAGTAAAAATATTTGGTGAACAGCTGCCCAACAGATGGCAGCAATCCACCAAACCTGTGGTGCTTTCAGAGGAACAGCGGTGTCGGCAGTTCCTCTGTATGCACAGAAATCACAGCTGTGCCGGCGGTGATCTCTAAATGTGGCTGGCGGTAGTCCATCAGGGTGGTGGACGTAATGTCCTCCGAAACTGTGACGAATGGGCAAGCCGCCTGCAAACTCTATATCGGCTGTTTGGTTTCTTTGAGCCGCTAATGGGTGGGTGCAAATGTATTTCACCAGTCACTTGTTCCAATGCAGTGCAATTGCTCACAGGCGATCTGTTGTCTCTATTTTATTTTTTACCCCCGTTCAGTTTTTTTTGTAATGCTGTCTTGTCTAATTTAACATTTACTATATTGCGCTCTGGGTTTCAGCCTGATCATAGGTTGTGATCTAGTACAAATCGCGCATAAAATGACAAAAAACTGCGGCTTACTCACTGGCACAAAATATTGTGTTGAATTTGTTTACATACCAGCCTATTACTGTGATGTTGACAGTATCTATATTTATGTTTATTTTTATCTGCAGAGACTGACCAAAGACGATTAATACATATTTATGTGTTCACATATGTTTAGATCAGATTGCTTACATTGTTCTTTGTAATGGAACAAAGGCATTTTAGGCTTATCAACGCTGCATCAAGAAAGTCTGGTTCTTTTGGATCATGTAAATTACTTGTCAAACACCACACCATTTTCTTTTCAAACACTCTTGTATACTCATATTCAACTGTTTGCATCTACCACAGACCTTAGCCTTTGACTGGGGCCGCATCAGACAGTTCAGAATTTGCTTCTTCACAAAATGTCTTTGGACATGTTGGCCAGTAAATAATTTCTGACCCACTTTTATTACTTAACCAGTTTCAGGCTACATCTTTTGATTTCTGAAATTAATATGACGACCTGCTATTATGATCCGATTTGGCCTTACTGTTTTCTTGAAAACCATCAACTCATCGGTATTGCCATTTCAAGAAACAGAGATGATGATGTTACTTGGCTCCCCATCCTCCAATGGGGTATGTGGAGTATCCTGGGACAATCTCTAAATCATGGCAGTTCTCTTTGAGAGCTGCAGAGGTGCCCCACAACACCTCCCAGATGAAGATCAGCTATGGCTCATCTAGTTGTGAGCAGTGTTTGCCCTTCCCAATGTGATACCAAAAGGAATAAGAGCCAGTGGTACTTATTTTCTCGTATAGCTTCAGCACTATTACCTGCCTGTGATGAGAAGATGCTGCAGCTTCATCTCAGTGGCTGAGGAAGGAAAGGACTCTGTGGCTTTGAGAAGGAGGACAGATATCACTCGGGTGGGTGGGATTCCAGTTGCCACATCATATTGCCACAACCTATTAGCCACATCATAAGTCAACCTATCCTCCGCTCCCCAGATGAATTGTACAGGCCACGCCCCAGCGAAACTCTATGGCAGAAATGGACTCTACTGCAGCCAAACAGAATTTTGCATTCAAGCATTGGCTGCTTTGCCAGTTCAACATTTTTCTGGGGTTTGTAGCAGTACAGCCTTTGCTTCAAATGACCTGTAGTACAGATTTAGCTTAGTGCAGAAATCATTATGTTGGCGGACATTAATTTTTTGTCATTTGATATCTGAGGAGGAAGGTGCTAAAGACGTGCCTTGCCCCGAACAATAAATAGATTGTCTGCAGAACTGTTCAACTTCAGCAGATGATTGTTTGCAGATACTCCAAAAGATCAACAGCAGAAGGAATTACAGATCTGGAAAAATGGGTCCTTGTTTGTTGTGCGACTGGTCATGGAAACTATTGTTTTTTGTAATATTTCACTAGTGCTTCACCTCTAAAAGTGTAAACACCTATAACATGATTTTGGATGTTACTGCATGAACTTATTCAAGCTACTGAAATTATCCATCATGTTTGAAATAAGTGTTGTGTTGTCAAAGTTGCTTCTAAAAATACTTCGTGATTAATTTGTATTAACCCTAGTCAGCTGCATAATTTTTAAATGCTTAACACATTTGTCGTACAGCACATACTGATAATCTAATGGCACACGCTCACAGGAGTAAACATGTACATCAAACCCATTTTTTTAAATTAGAACACTACTTAAACTCCAAGAAAAGGTGGGATGTACCCCTTTCTTTCTCTACAATAAGAACATAATATGATCAATGCAACGCACTAGATGTAGGTAATTACTTTGAATAAACCACTTCAAATACTTCTCACTTGCTACTGAGACCAGTGATATAAGTGTAATCATGGAAAAGGGCTGCAATAAATGAAATGTGCCTCCATACATTACTAAAGTTTTCTAGTTGAAAAATGAAGCAGCTCTGTATTAGTTTCATTCTGTTGCTTTGCTTCGTTTCACATGCCAAAGCTGGTTTCAACATCATAAAGAGGCAACATGAAAAGTAAGAAAGCCTGGAAAGAGTGAGGATCATCACTGGCGACAATCATCATCTTGCCATGTGTAGCTTCTTCTGATGTATTTCTTTCTGCTAAAATATGGCCGATAAATCTATAAAGACAGAATTTTGGAATAAATTTGTTGAAATACATCATGGGTTACACATCTGTTCTCAGAAGCAAAGAAGTGTCAGAAACCACTTCCTGGACAACTTAGGGGCATGATATGCCTGAAATTCATTGTGTAGTTGACATGTGAATATACTGTTGAAGCATGCAGAGAAATTGCAAACTGTTGAAAATGCTCTGAAAACAACACTGATCCCAATGTATTGACACGATAGCCTTGCACGGATCATTTCGGAATTTGTAACTAACCCAAAGGTATAGCAAACAAGCTAATATCTAGAGTCTTCATGAAGGGACCTTTACAAATTAATTATCAGGCTAAGTGTTTCTCCGTGATATCATCAAAACGAATTGCTTCCAGTTTTGTATCTATGGTGTTCTATAGCAAAACAATTTATAATGAATGGCAAGTTCAACTGTCTAATTTGTAAAATGCTGTAACACTCAATACTGGGGCACAGCTTGTTTCTATGCACACTCAATTGTGGAAGAAAAGGAAATTAAATACTGAAAGATTAAATTATTTGCCCAGAAGCACACATTTGCTCTTGGGGGAAGTGGGGTGAGGAGGGTTACTGAGATTGGAACTCACGTTTCACATTTACACAGCTGACAATTAAGTCACTTGAACAAAATGGAAAAAAGGAGTGACATTCTATTTTCTAGACTTAAAATACACCTCGGCTCTCTTTATCTGGAAATGTCAACAGAAACATATGGGTCTAGTTGAAAAGCACTGATAACCATTTATTAAACGATCATTAATTGCGTTTAGAGGAATATATCAATTTAGCCTGTGCACATAGTCTAAATCTTATACTGTACATATACTCTTTTCACCTAGCAGAGCCATTTCTTACATTACGTTGTATATGTTTCCAGCAGCGCCCCCAACAACTGTATAAGCACAGACAATGTAAAGGAATTATACATAGCAGCAGTCTTCTGTAAAAGATTGCTTCCTGTGTACACAATAGTCTATTCTATATGTCTCGCTCAACTGCCTAATGTTCGGCATACTTTAAATAAAATATTCTGTGATAAACGCAGTGTTTTTAAAAAGAAATCTGTTATTCAGTGCCAAGATGCCCACGGGTAATGATGTAAAGCTGTACTGCCATACTGTGTATGTGTGCCTTTTCACTTAACTGTTTGGGGAAGGCACCTATGCATTACATTAATGCAAACAAGTATCTTGATTCAGAAATTTAACTTTAATGGGTAAGAGAATGGAAAGTGTCATTACAAGTTATTTGTCCCGGAAAATGGAATACATTGCTGACCTGGTTTAATGGGTCAAAAACCCCAAGCAAATCCATATTCTGAATTGAGGACCACGACTTTTCCTCCGCATTTATCACTTGATCTTTTGCTCCCATTCACCACTCTCTTAAACGCACACTGTACATCTGCATGAAGGATTCATTTACCACCTGTTTTAGCAAGTGGTAAATAACAGTGGCGGGATCGCTAAGGTTTAGGGCAGTGGAGATTGGGAGGGCTTCCAGGGCCAGGACAGCTGTTGCCAGATATAGGGAAGTGTTCCATTAACCCCCAGGATGTTACACGCATTGTGTAGATGCAGTGGCGTAGCATAGGCGGGGCCGACCACAGGGGGGGGGGGGGGCGGGTAGCCCTACGCGCAAAATTCTTAGGGGTGCAAAATTTTAAAAGGTACTTGCCTTGTCCTGGGTGCTGGCAACCCACTCTACGCCACTGTGTAGATGTTCTCAAACTTTGCCAGGCTCAGCAGTGTTTTTTCTGGCTGTGAACGGGCTCCCTGTAAAACCAGGGCTGATGTCCTTGCCCCTAGGTATTGCAGTCGTAGCAACACAGGGACAGTTGTAATCAGACAAAGCAGTATCGCCACTGCGAATTCTGCTCTGTCTGACTTTTAATCAGGCCCTCACTATAATGGCAAGCGATCAGAGTAGTGAATAGAATGAGAACAAAGGGGCTTGCATACTTAACAGCATAATGTTGTATGATACTATGTTTTAATTCATTTTACTCAATAATTTGGTTTTAGTTAACACCAAAAACACCACAACAGAACATTCTAATTCAAAGTTCTGTTTTTGAAACTACAAAATACGAAGGTCCAATCGAGCAAGTAGTCTAATCATCTTATTACAGTGATTTAGTCATTTATAAAAGCTAGTTGCTATTAAATTGCCAGCTAGTTTCAGTTTTTGAATGCAATGGCAACAGGCATGCGGGGTCTCGAATGAAAAGTGTGTGTGTGTCTGTCTCTAATAATCTTTTAAAGATAACATGAAATCATTAATGGGCTTATTTACAAGACCCTTGCGTCGCCGGTGCGCCACTTTTAAAATGGGAAAAAGTGACGTACCAGCGGCACAAGAGTTTTGTAAATAAGCCCCTAAGAGTGTATACCACTAACGCCAGTCCTTCACTATAGTGGGCTGAATTCCATAGCCTTTTTCCCTCTGTGAACAACATCTCTGGATAATAATGACAGTAATAATAGCAATTATTCTGCTGTGCTCACTGAGTATATGCAGGGAATGTAAAAGACAAAAACCTGTTGCTATACAGCAGCCATTGCTGAAATAAAATATAAAAGACTCATACAGGCGTATTTTGTAACATAAAAAACTATTAGAAAACTGATTCAACTTTAAGGGAGCTTAGGAGGTCATTACTTTCAAATTTACTTTGCAAAACAAGTCAGCTTCAAACATGCCATGTAGTCTTTTTTTTACTATATTGTACAAACATTGTATTTTATTACTTTTCACAGCAAATCATCAGTGTTGTGAGTTTATTTTGTGAAGAATATACTGTGAGCTGAGTTTGCTTCATTAAATTTCTTTAGCTTCTATAATTCTACTTTTTGTTAACTGATTCTGTAGAGCGCTCACTAAGAAGCTTGTCATTTGAAGGCAATTAACACGGGTTTGCTGGATGGAATGATTGCCAAACACTGACAATTATTCAAGTTTTCTGTGTAAGTGCCACTTGGTGAAAATGTAGAGTTTGCTCGATTGGACCCATTTTGTTTGATTATAAATAAAACAAGCATCAGTCAGTACAACATTTTAAATGTAAATGAACCTCATAACCCTAAACAACTCACATTGCGAACACATGAATAAACAGAGAACTATTGCCTAAAACTATACTGAAACATACGTGTAAAAACTTAAGGCACATTTCAGTTAAATAGCAAATAGTACAATATATGGTTTCTCTAAATACACATCTGGATACATTTTTTCTCTTTGTGATTGGAAGGAGTAAAAATCAGTAAACATATTTATGGCTGCAGAAGTTTGCGTGTGATGTATATCCTGACATTTTCTGTGCTGACCATGCAGTTCCAGTGACATGATGCTTCTTTTAAGGGTCCAGTATTGCGTCCCTTTCAAGAAAGCTCACTACTTATTCAAGCACGAAATCAATCTTCTAAGTTTGCTTTAGCAAAAAAGTCCTACTAACTCAAAAGGCAAGAAGTTCACTGCTCATACTTCAGACTTTGTGTGTTAGTATTTCTCAGTTAAAAAAATATGTGACATGGTTTTCACAACCAAAGTTCAGAAATCTAAGATGAGATACATCCCCAGTTCTTGTATGTAATTGTAGCGCAAATGAATAACACAATGCAATATATGTTGGCAAATAACCACATTCCTGGTTTTATAATTAAATCACTTTCTGCAACAGCACCAATTTCACAAAAGCAATAAATATAAAAATCACGTGACTTGTTAAGTTGTCTCCTTCTCTGTTTAAACCCACTGTAGATTGTCTAGATTTGATCAAAACAATTTCCTTGAGACTGCAGAGACAAGAGATGAGAAGATGATCATCACTGAGGGAATACCTGTTCTCCTACATTCTGTAGAATCAATCTAGTCTTTCCATGACGTTATTCTTTTTCCAGTAAGGAAAACTGAATGCACAATTTCCTGTCAAGAGTCAAGAAAAACTCAATAGTTCTTCAATCTTTTTTGGTTTCGCTGTCTTCTGTACACTGATGCCATCTATTGTTGTCATCAGAAGTAGGCAGAAAAATAAAAAAGAATGTGCAGCATCCTGTCAAATCCAGGCATAGGTACAAGCCATTACATAATGGAATAAAATTATGTTTTCATGATGTATGAGTTGGAGCTAAAATAATCTGTACGGCATGAATTCTTTAATTCCATTTCCAACATCAGCACACTAGACTGTCAACAGTCTGTATTTTGGTATTAAAGTTGTACGAAACCAAATGTCACGAAGGCTAAGGACACTTACAGTACTTCTGTTGTGATATTTCCATAATAGAAGTTTCCTGAAAATGATTTATGTACGTATTTGAAGTAAAAAAGTCCAGTACCAGTACTTATTATTCAAGTTCACTTGCTTACAGTTGATATTTTATTAAAAAAATATTTTATCGCATTTTAGCAGGTTTTGACGTTTCAACGGTTTTTTGCTTAACAGATGGCTGTAGCTCTCCGGTTTCAGTTGCTTTCCTTGCTGTCTTAGGGCTTATGGCACTTTTGCGAGAACCCTGAGGGCTAGGCATGCCTTTCTTAGGGATCTGTGGGCTGGATTGGGTGGATCCTGCTTTCCGTCCCATGGAGGGGCTTTTGGATCCCTTAGGCTTTGCTGGCGTTTGTAGCATATCAGTGCTCTTCAATGACCTCAGCCCCAGCATTTCACAATAACGGTTACACTGATGAAGTGATACGAATAGTTCAACAGAAGAAGGGCAACAGCTCTCTTTGAGGCCTTGATACCTAAAATTGATACAAAATTAAGTTTAGACCCACACAGACTTTCATTGATGGAATACAAATTGAAATGCCTCTTGTGCTTATTAAATGACCACAGAGTTTCATTCTGCTTCGCTCTCACCCTAGAATACTTTTCTGAGAAATCTGTTGCATAACACCACATTAATTCCACTAAAATTTTGCTTACATTCAAAATGGAAATGAAAGTATATTCAAAAGGATTTGCTAAATAATGAATTTGTGTTCACTGAAGGCTGGCACATTAGAATATGTGAGGCAGAGCGTGTAGGAAGTTGGCTCTGTATATAGTATACCAAAGTAAGGTATAGTGTGCACAGAGTCCAGGTAGTGCCCAGAGGTATAGAAGAGGCTAAATTAGGTAAGTACTAACAGCTCTCTTTGTGGTAGTGTGGGCGAGCAGTTAGGCCAATCCAGAGGGTGTGTTAAGCATTTATTGTATTCGCTCAATCAAGACTGGAGGCACATACTCAGAGACTGAATCCAGACCAATTGGGTAAGTATAAAAAAGGTATACTTGTATTTTATTTCTAGAACCAAGCAGGACTTGGTACAGGTAGGTAAAATATACTTTCAATCATAGAACATTTCAAGAAGTGGAACTGGGAATGGATTTTCAATCATTACAGGTTTGTATCGGTTCAAAAAGCAGTTTAAATGACACAGTAATTACTTTGGATGACTTTCTCGTTACTTCTGTATTACAACGACTACTCTGGGTGATATGCCTAGATATCACACCCTAGACTTTGTCACTTACAGGTAAGCACGAGAATTATCAGTTTAAAGCACAGTTACTTTAGTCCAATACAAAATGGCCACCTGGCTATGGGAGCAAAGCTCCTGGGGTTAAGGTCAGCACTGCAGGGGCCAACAATCAGCACAGAAGCTGCACTACCTGGGGCACAGGGGCAGCCGGGTGCAGTGTACCAAGGGGACGTCGGGGACCAGGTGGATTCCAATAGGGACCTTCGGTTTGGAAAAGATGCTGCCGGCTCAGGCAGGGAGACTTTCTGGAGGAGACCAAAAGCTGGAAAGGTAAGTTGGGTTCTTGGGGGATGCCTGGACAATGTCGGTTGGGCCACCCAAGGCCGTTGGGCGTCTGGTGCAGGGGTATCTTTTGGCGTCAGGTCTCCTTTCCCAGCTCTGGTCGCGGACGGGGGACCCTTCAGGTTGAGGCTGCAGGCATCTGCTTGAGGCTTGAGGGAGGTCAAGGATCACCAGATCCCAGGTCAGGACTGCTGGGGAGACCTCCTCATGGTGTTGGGCCACTCAGACTCGGGCTGTGGGCTTCAGTTGCAGAGTGGTGCAAAATCACGGTGCCGCCTGGATCCGGATTCTGTGGGTGAGTCTGTGTTTGAGCAAATCCGGTGGTCATGGGAGACAGAGTCTTAAAGATGGCCACAGGGCAGGTCCTCCGGGCTCTGGGTGCTGCTGGACTCGCCGGGGTTCTCGCTGTAGGCAGGTTGAAGGCGGGACAGGCCGGTAGGGCTGGGGAAAAGCAATAGGTGTTCTCTTCTTCCTGGGTCAGCACGGCTCTTCTGTCCTTCTTTCTTCCTCGAATCGGAGACAAGGTTCAGAATCACCTCTAAATACTAAATTTAGGTGTGTTAAAGGGGTGTGCAGGGCGGGACCAATGGGTCCCTTCCTTGGGGTGGGTACACCCTCTATTTTGCCACTTTTCAGTGGGAGGGGGGCATGAGCCTTTCCCTAATTGGCTGGGTCCCCTCATCTTCAAGATGGAGGGGACTGAGATGTGTGCTTCACCTCGCCTCCCCCACCTGAGGGGTGGGGTTGGCAAAGGTAGGCACACCTCTACTCCTAGCTTGGTTTTCCCGCTGATTCTCCCGCCCAAAGTGGGGGGCAGAACCGGAGGGTGCCAGTTGCTGGGGGCAGCAAAAGGCAGGGACAGCTTACAAAGGCGGCAGGCCTTTATAGCTTCCCCTTCGTGGACCCAGCCCATCCTGGGGGACGAGGCATGACACCTCTGCCCAGGATGGGCTTTGTTTCTGGACCTAAAGAGTGGAGGCTCTCTACCCAGGGGTCCAGAAACCTGTCTGGTGGTGGCAAATGATGGGCAGCCACTCAGGAACCACACCAGGGCTGGTCGTTTTTCAGGGGACATCTCTAAGATGCCCTCTGAGTGCATTTTACATTAAATCCCACACTGGCATCAGTGTGGGTTTATTGTGCTGAGACGTTTCCTACTAAACTTCCCAGGTTTTAGTAAAGCCATTTATGGAGCCGCAGAGTTCGTAGTGACCAACTCCCAGACCATATACTCTTTATGCCTTTACTACACTTATAATGTCTAAGAATGGACTTAAACACTGGGCTCATGGCACTGTACCCTCACCTGAGGACTAGTGCACCTTGCTAGAGGGGTGACTTACCTAGGCCTCAGGCAGTGGGTTGCAGGCATGGCAAACAGGGATGTGTGTCATGTTGACTCTTCACTTTTCTCTGCACCAAAACACGCAGCCTGCAATGGGACTGTGTGGGTGTTAAGGTACAAGGTCTCTAACGGTGGTACAATAGGTCCTGCAGCCCTTAGAGGCCACATGGATGTGTGCCATGTTGACCAAAACACGCAGCCTGCAATAGCAGTGTGTGGGTGTTAAGGTACAGGGTCTCGAAGGGTTGCACAATAGGTGCTGCAGCACTTAGAGGCCTTCCCTGGTCACGGTGCCCTTGGTACCCATGGTACCTTTTACAAGGGGCTTACCTGTGGCCAGAGATGTGCCAATTATGGGTACAAAGGTACAGTTTTGGGAAAGAACACCGGCCCTGGGAACCTGATTGGCAGGGACCCAGGGCACATCAAGTCAAGTTGCATCAGATGTCAGGCAAAAAGTGGGGGGTAACCATGCAAATAGGGCACTTTCCTACAGGGTGCCATCAATCTTAACAGCCACCACTGGAAGTGATGGCGTGTACAGTTCTAAAGCCATCAGCCAGTCACTTTCACTTGCATGAACACTACATATGCGTGGATCAAGGGCTCAGACGGCTTCAGCTCTAATCCAAATGCACAGCGTGAATGTAAGAGAGCGTGGAACGACAGACAACACGTTTAGCAGCTCATGGTTATAGAATGCCCTCAGCCCCCAGCACTGATCCCATCCTTATCTTGTCAGACAGGCAATAGGGCTCAGCCAATGAAAGACTGAGATGGGGCCCCAAACAAGACAGTCAAGAGGACTTCTGTTCTTTCCTGCTTTCGCTTCCTCGCTCTCATGCTCTCTGCAGGCTCAGTCTGGAACTGTCCTATGCCATCCATTCCCCCTCACCAGTGTGGCCTGGATGCTCCTACAACACTGGCCCCTCTGTCCTGGAGGCAGAGATCTGCGGCCTCTTGCTTTAGGCTTCCAGGGCCCGAGATATGGTGGGACAATTATGGTGTGGGAGTGTATGTCTGTATATATTTGTGCAATGGGGGTTCCTGGCACATAGTGGGATTGACTGGTATTTAGAGAATACCTGGAATATGTTGCAGCATTAATTGCCATCTGATGAATACATAGGACACATCATGTGTTGAATGACAAATGTGGGGATGCCTGCAACACATCATTGCATTGACAGGCATATGAGGATACCAGGATCACATCATGGCATTTGAAGCTACACAAAGTGTTAGAAATTGGGTTTCTGGTTGGCAGAGGTATGCACTCTGTGCAAGCAGGGACCACAATCCTAGTCAGTGTACGTGAGGTCGACACTAAAAGATCACCTGTTCTCAACCTCGGGTAGCTTGGCACAGAGCAGTCAGGCTAATCTAAAGAGGCAATGTGTAAAGTATTTGTGCACAAACACACACACACACACACAGTAACACAGTGAATAAACCACAAAAAGACTCCACACCAATTTAGAAAAACACTATTATAATATGAATAAAACAAGACTAAAATGACAAAAATCCAATAAGTACAAGTCAAGATATTAATTATGAATTTTTAAAGAATAAGTGAAAAATAGCGCTTAGAAGCAAATAGCGATTTAAGGTTACTCTAGGTTGCGCTGGACCGGGACAAAGTCAAGAGTTCAGGCTGCCCACGATGGAGCTCAGGCTGGTTACAGGACCCGCGCATTGCCCGCTGAGCAAAGTAAGTTAATCCTTGTCGCAGAAAGAAATGTAGTAGTGGCGCAGTGTTGCTTCCGAGTTCGGAATGTGAGGGCAATGCACTGGGTTAATCCACGCTGGAGATGATGTGTTGATCTTTTCCACACGCTGGCAGCGATGTGTTGATCCCTGAAGCAGTGATTTCGGAGGCGCTGCGCCGGTGCTGAGTGCAGTTCGCCGGGTCCAAACCTCGCAGCGGCGGTGATGCGTCGATTCTGATGTTGCGGCAGATGATACATCGGAGTCCGATCGGTGCAGATATCGAAGTGCAGGTTCTGGCAGATGCAGCACTTTAACCTCACATCCAAGGGCCCTGAACTGTATTGGCACCACTTGGCAGAGCAAGACTTACAGCAAGTAAAGTCCAGGTGCTGGGTTGAAGTTTAAAGGTGAAGTCTTTGATATCCCTGAGACTTCAGCAACAGAAGGCAAGCCAACAAGCCCTTGGAGAAAATTAAGTCCTTAGGATGTAGAGAGCAGGTACAGTCCTTCTCACTTTCAGGCAAGAAGCAGCCAGCAGCAGGCCAACACAGAAAAGCAGGTAGCAAAGTGGCCGTCCCTCCTATAGCACAACAATCAGCAGGCAGCAGGCCAACACAGCAAAGCAGTTAGCAAAGTGGCAGTCCCTCCTACAGCACAGTAGCTCTTCTTCCTGGCAGAATGTCCTTAGTTCCAGCAGTGTTCTGAGCACATGGTGTCAGAAGTCCAGTACCTATACCCATTTTAGCCTTTGAAGTAGTGAGACTTCAAAGAAAGATCTTTGTAGTGCACAAGACCCTGCCCTTCCTTGCCCTGGCTCCAGACTCACTAAAGGGGGGTATGCAACCCTTTGTGTGGGGACAGGACACAGCCCTTTCAGGTAGAAGTGTCAGCTCCTCCCCCTCATCCTGGGCTGAGCAGGCAGACCCATCAACATGCAGATGACCACTCAGGCACACCTACCCTTCCTTTGAGTGGGGCCGTCTAGAGAGAATGCAGGAAGCAAGCTGTCACCCACCCCAGACATGTATTCCAGAGACAGGCAGAAGGCACCAAATGATTTAAGTAAGAAAATGCTAACTTTCTAAAAGTGGCATTTTCAGAACTGTAATCTAAAAACTAACTTAACTAAAAGATATGTTTTTAAATTGTGAGTCGAAAGACAGCAACTTTGGTTTTCCTATCTTTTCCCAATTGGAAGCTACACTTAAAAATGTTACAAGGCAGCTCCATTGTTATTGAATGGGAGAGATAGGCCTTGCAGTAGTGAAGAACAAGTTACTTACCTTCGGTAACGATATATCTGTAAGAAACATTAGCAGTGATAGATTCCTTACCTTAGAATATCCCCAGGCGTCAGACTGGATCCGGAAAGTTTTCGTCAGCAGTACCCCTGCGCGTCAGTAGGTGGCGTTGTGCGGCTCCGCGTCCGTCGTTGGCGTCGTGGTCGCCGAGATGACGTCGCGGGTGCTACTTAGACGCCGCCCACGCGCACTGACGTCAGTTCTGTACACGACTTTCCGCGACAGGAACGCAGAGCCATGCAAGATACTGACCACTGGTGCATTGAATCTAGGGCCCTGAAAGGGATGACCTTAACCCTAGAAATCAGTTCGCAGAACGGGGAGGATGGGTGGGGCGGTAAGGAATCTATCACTACTAATGTTTCTTACAGATATATCGTTACCGAAGGTAAGTAACTTGTTCATCTGAAATAAACACATAGTGATAGATTCCTTACCTTAGAATAGATACCCCAGCAATACCTACCCCGGTGGTGGGTCTGCGAACCAAGATCACACCAGAAAGTCACGGAGAACAGAACGGCCAAAGAAGCCGTCTCTCCGGACTTGGCTGTCCAGGCAATAATGCTTAGTAAACGCGTGCAGCGAGGCCCACGTGGCTGCCTGACAGATGTCTTGCAGGGGGACACCACGTCCCAATGCAGTAGTGGCCGCAGTAGCTCTGGTGGAATGAGCACGCAGCCCCACCGGAGGTTCTTTTTTAGCCAAAGAGTAACAGGCTTTGATACACAAGACAACCCAGCGGGAGATAGTTCTCTTGTGTACCGCCCAACCTTTCTTGGTGCCAACGTAGCCAACAAAGAGCTGGTCATCCACCCGGAACTGCTGTGTGCGGTTGAGATAAAATGAGAGCGCACGTTTTGGGTCCAGACGGTGGAGCCTCTCTTCCTCTCTGGAAGGATGCGGAGGCGGAAAGAAGGTGGGCAAGGTAATAGTCTGCCCAATGTAAAAGGCCGTAACCACTTTTGGCAAAAAGGAAGGATGGGGCCTGAGCACAACCTTGTCCGGATGGACTGATAGGAAAGGAGGCTTACAAGAAAGAGCCTGGAGCCCACTCACTCGCCTAGCGGAGGTGATGGCCACCAGGAAGGCAGTCTTCAAGGTCAAGAGACGAAGAGGACAGTTGTGAAGGGGCTCATAGGGAGCACACAACAAGTAGGTAAGAACCAAATTCAAGTCCCACTGAGGCATCACAAAAGGAATAGGAGGAAAAAGGTGTGTAATGCCTTTTAAAAATCTATTTACAACAGTGGACTTGAAAAGAGAGGGCTGATCAGGGAGCCTGAGAAAGGCCGAAATAGCAGAAAGGTAGCCCTTGATAGTGCCCAGAGCAGAGCCCTGCTGGGCCAAAGAAAGAAGGATCAGTAGTACTTCAGAAAGAGGGGCAGAAAGGGGATCCACAGCCTTTGCTGTGCACCATGCCACAAACTTGTTCCACCTGCAGGCGTATACCACTTTAGTAGAGGGACGCCTGGCTGCCAGAATGACATCACAAACTTCAGGAGGCAAGTCGAAAGGAATCAACTGCCGCCGCTCAATCTCCACGCAAAGAGGTGGAGGCTGGACAGGTTCGGGTGGAGGACCGTCCCCTGCTGCTGCGACAGAAGATCCTCCCGAAGAGGCAGTCTGATCGGAGGATCGATGCTCATACTGAGTAGCTCGGGATACCATACTCTTCAAGACCAGTCCGGGGCCACAAGGATGACTTGTGCCTGGTCGCGCCTGATCTTCTTCAGCACTCTGGGCAGAAGTGGTATAGGCGGAAAGGCGTACAACAGACCGCAACTCCACTTGCGACGAAAAGCGTCGCCGAGCGAGTGCCGCCTTGGAAATTCCAACGCGCAGAACTGATGACATTGCGCGTTCTCTTCGGTGGCGAATAGATCGAACCAAGTCTCTCCCCACTGCTGAAAGAGACCTTGCACCACCTCCGAGTGAAGACGCCATTCGTGATCCAGCATGCACCTGCGGCTGAGTTTGTCCGCCCTGGCGTTCAGAGAACCTGCCAGGTGTTGAGCCACCAGGGACATGCCCTGATGTTCCAGCCATGTCCAGAGACGCATAGCCTCCTGACAGAGGGTCCACGACCCCACCCCGCCTTGCTTGTTGCAGTACCACATGGCGGTGGTGTTGTCTGTGAACACCTGCACTACTCTCCCCTTGACAGAGGGAAGGAATGCCTTCAGTGCAAGCCGTATTGCCCGAAGATCCAGAAGGTTGATATGGAGCTTGGACTCCGCCGGAGATCAGAGGCCTCTGATATCCGCCTCTCCCATGTGGCCGCCCCATCCCAGGAGGGACGCATCCGTCACCACTGCAAACTCCGGTTGGGGAAGGGAGAGGGATCTGCCGTCGACCCAATGCCAGTTCGTGAGCCACCACTGCAACTGTCGTGCAGTGCCCTCCGAGATCTGGACGTGATCGGACAGGTTCCCCTGATGCTGCGCCCACTGGAACTTCAGGTCCCACTGCAGAGCCTGCATATGCCATCTGGCATGATCGATCAGCAGGATGCAGGAGGCCATGAGGCCCAGCAGCCTCAGAGTCACTCTGACCGAAATCCGGGACAAGGGTTGAAAGATGGGAATCAGAGCCTGAATATCCCGGACTCGCTGTTCGGGAAGATAGACCCGAAACTGCGCTGTGTCCAGAACCACTCCAATAAAGAGGCGCTTCTGAGAGGGAATCAGGTGCGACTTCGGCACGTTGATGGAGAACCCCAGTAAGTGCAGGAGGTCGGCCGTAGTCTGGAGGTGGGAGACGACTGCCTGGGGCGAGCCCACCTTCAACAACCAGTCGTCGAGATAGGGGAAGACTGAAACCCCTGATCTGCGCAGATGAGCTGCGACCACCGCCATCACCTTCGTGAAACCCGAGGGGCGCTGGTAAGGCCAAAAGGGAGCACGGTGAACTGAAAGTGCTCGTGGCCTACCGTGAACCGCAGGTAACGCCGGTGGGCTTGCAGGACTGGGATGTGGAAATAGGCATCCTGCAAGTCTAGCGCTACCATCCAGTCTTGTGGATCGAGAGCAGACAAGACCTGAGCTAGAGTGAGCATCTTGAACTTCTCTTTGCGGAGGAAGCGATTGACGTTCCGGAGGTCTAAGATAGGACGCAGGCCTTTGTCCTTCTTGGGTACCAGAAAGTAGTGAGAATAGCAACCACGACCTACTTCTGGCGTCGGAACGCGCTCGATGGCCCCCTTTGCCCAAAGGTCTGCAACTTCCTGCTGAAGAAGCACCAAGTGATCCCCCGACATGCGGTGGTACTGAGGTGGCATGGCTGGCGGGGTAGTCTCGAAGGGGAGGGAGTAGCCCCTCCCGACTATCTCTAAAACCCACCTGTCCGAAGTGATGGTGCGCCAGTGGGGGAGGTGATGGCAAAGCCTGCCGTCCACTGGCGTTTGATGGGCCTGAAAGTTCGGACTAGGAAGGTTTGGAGGCAGTGGTGGCCAGGGTGGTGGTGGACTGACCAGCCCGCTGGCCCCTTGGTCCGCCACGGCGAAACCCGCGTCCGATCTGGAATGCTTGCTGCGCAGGCCTGTGGCTCTGTTGCGAACGCTGCGGGGCGCCCCTTCCGGTGCCACGAAAGGAGCGAAAAGCAGAAGGCGGAGGAGGGCGGACTGCAGAGAGTCCCAAGGACTTGGCCGTAGCCCGTGAGTCCTTAAACCGCTCCAACGCGCTGTCCGCTTTGTCGCCGAAGAGGCGATGGCCATCAAAGGGCATGTCCATAAGTGTGTTTTGGACATCCCCCGAAAATCCAGTTGTCCTCAACCAGGCGTGGCGTCAAACCGCCACCGTCGTTGCAATCGATCTGCCCAGTGAGTCAGCGGTGTCTAGGCCACAACGGATCATGAACTTAGCTGCGTCTCTCCCCTCTGCAACAGCCTGGGAGAGAGCTGTCCGGGCCTCCTCCGGACACTGGGGCAGCACTTGCGCCACTGTATCCCACAGAGAGTGGGAATAACGGCACAAGAGGCATGCGTTGTTCACGGACCGCAGCGCAGAACTGGTGGAAGAAAAAATCTTCTTCCCGAACTGATCCAGTTTCTTGGATTCCCTATCCGGTGGTGCGGAAGGGAAGGCGGTTGGGGAAGCAGAGGCTTGGACAACCAAGCTCTCGGGGGTGGGATGTTGGGAGAGGAAAATGGGGTCACCCGTAGCAGGGCGATGGCGTCGGGCCACGTTCCTATCCACAGGAGCCCCAGTGGTGGGCCTGGACCAAGTGCCCAAAAGAACGTCAGAAAGGGCTTCATTGAAGGGAAGCAGCGGCTCCGCAGAAGTAGCTGCTAGGTGAAGCATCTCTGTCAGGAGGTTAGTCCTGACGGCCACAGTAGGGAGCACGAGGTGTAGGGCCTCGGCCGCCCTATGCAACACCACAGCATAACTAGCACCCTCCTCCGTAGCCACGGTAAGAGGAGACAGCATGCCAAGGTCTGGTGAGGTATCCAGACCACTGACGTCCCCCAACTCCTCAGCCCAGTCCTGTTCAGACTCGCAAGCAGCTGCGAGAGGGTCCTCAGACCCCTCCCAGTCCTCCCCTAGCTCCTCAGGCTGTTCAACAGGCCTAAAATAAGGAGCAGGGACATGGGGATAGAAATCCCCGAGCAACGTCGAGAACGGCATCGATCGACGCCGGCTCGACGCCGCGTCCACTTCGGGGCTGAAACCGGGGTCGACGCCGTCCCGAGGAGCGGGCGGCGTCAGAAGTGGTACCGGTGGGGTCGACGTCGGTGGAGGTGTTATAAGATCAACCGGTGTCGACCGGGATCCAGGCCTGGATCCAGGGGGGTCCTGCGGCGCCGAGGGCGGAGCCGACAGCGACGCCGGAGGCAAGGACCCCCCAGTTGAGACCGCGGGGCCCGAAGGCGCACCAGCGGGACCCGACGGCCCAAAGAGGCGGGCCATGACCGACAGGAATTCCTGTATTTGGGCCGGAGTCGCCGACGGACCCGGGAAGGGCGGGTAGTCCGGCGGCGACTGCATAGGCTCCGCCGGAGCCGCGGGGGAAGCACCACCCACACCCTCAGCCGCGTCGCGCGAGGGGAAGTCGGAGAACGATGGCGTTTCTTCGACTTCTTGTGCTTCGCCTTACCTGACCCCGAGTGCGAAGACTTGGATCCCGAAGACCGATGGTGATGACGCCGCGCACGGTCCCTCGACCTCCCACGGGACCGGGACCTCGAACGGCGCGGAGCCGACTGCCGGGCTTCCAGCAACTTTCGGGACCGCTCCCGCAAAGTCTTCGGCGCCATGGCCCGGCAGTCGGGGCACGACTTGGGGTCGTGGTCGTGCCCCAGGCAGAAAAGAAACACACGGTGCGGGTCCGTCACCGACATCATACGGTGACAGTCCTCGCAGGACTTTAAACCGGGCATCCTATCTGCACCAGGAGTCGAAGACTCGATGAAAAACAGAGACAAAAAGCCTCAAATAGTCAGTCAAAAATTGACTGGGGGTTCCTGCTCTTCCCGGATCTGCGCTTGCTGGCGCGGAAAAAGAAAGAACTGATGTCAGCGCGCGTGGGCGGCGTCTAAGTAGCACCCGCGACGTCATCTCGGCGACCACAACGCCAACGACGGACGCGGTGCCGCACGACGCCACCTACCGACGCGCAGGGGTACTGCTGACGAAAACTTTCCGGATCCAGTCTGACGCCTGGGGATATTCTAAGGTAAGGAATCTATCACTATGTGTTTCTTTCAGATACACTAATTTAAGAGTATTTCACAACCAGGACATGTAAAACTTAAAAGTACATGTCCTACCTTTTAAGTACACAGCACCCTGACCATGGGCTGTCTAGGGCATACTCTAGGGGTGACTTATGTAATAAAAAGGAAGGTCTGGGCCTAGCAAGTAGGTTAACTTGCAAGGTCAACATGGAAGTTTAAAACTGCACATACAGGCTCTCAAATGGCAGGCCTGAGACATGTTTAAAAGGGCTACTTAGTCTCGGAGGAGGAGATTCCATTAGAACCAAGACGGCTACTACTATGTGTAACGAGTGAGATAAAGTGGCCCAAATATGTAATGATCTGGCTGAAAATAGCGGCTATTGTGGCGAAACGAAATATTGCCAGGGGGTGGGGGGCATCCAGACCACCAGACGTTCGGGACTGGGAAGAAGATTTAGACTGGTGCTCAGGGGCCGAAAAGGTAACCTACGCAGGTAGAGGTTGCCCACGAAAATGGGACAAAATATGGGGGGAGTGGAATACGTACAGAGGAATTTAAATTGAAATATAAGCTCCAAGGGAAAATTAGGCGGGCGGTGAAAGTATATGAAGAAAGGGCGTGCTGTTTCCTAGGGTTGACACAACAACAGTTGATGAAGGGTTATGACAAAGTGGGAAATATGTTGTATTTACGATGCCAAAGGAGTGTGTTCATGTTTACTGTAATATATGTGAAAGAAGATGTACTGAGCAAATTGACAAAAAATAAATAAATTTTTTTTTTAAAAGGGCTACTTATGTGGGTGGCACAATCAGTGCTGCACGCCTACCAGTAGCATTTGATTTATAGGCTCTGAGCACATGTAATGCACTGTACTAGGGATTTATAGGTAAATCAAATATGCCAATCAGGGATAAACCAATTGTTATCACATTTTAGATACAGAGCACATGCACTTTAGGACTGGTCAGCAGTGAAAAAGTGCACAAAGTTCTACATCCAGCAAAAAAGAAGTTCAGCAAAACAGTCAAAAACAGGAGGTAAAAAGGCAAAAGGTTAGGGGAAACCACGCCAAAGATGCCAGGTCTAACACAAAGGATATCTGGAAAACATGATCGTATTTTCTGAAATATAAGGATTAGCTAACATATCAAGGCATTAACTTTCATATACGACTAATCGCAGAAATATTGTGACATAGATTTGTGTATGGGCAATACTTGGAGCACATCATAAATTGATTGGCATGTGGGGCTGTCTGGAGCTCATCATGGAAATGTCTGTCACATGGGAGATAAGTAGGGAAGAGTATGGCATTATGTGACATAAGGGGGATACTTGGGGCACACAATAGCATTCACCAACATAAAGAGGATAACTGGGGGGCATCATGGCAAAGCCTGAAAGCTGGGGATGCCATGGAACACCATGTCTTGACTGGCATTTGGGGGATACATGGGAAACATAAGGGCATTGATTGGCACATGGGAATACCTGAGGCAGATCACACATTGACTGGCATAAGATGGGTTCCTGGGCACAGTGACATAGGCTGGTAAATGTGAGATACCCGACTGCATCATATCATTGACTGAAATATGACAGGGGATACTTTTGTCAAGATGCATGAGCTGGAACTGACTTCCATGTGGGGGCATTCAGGGGCATATGGGTAGCACGGCACATTATGACATTGACTAACATATGATGAGGTACAGCCGCTCATATGATAGGGATGATTTTCATCTAAGGGTGTAGCTGAGCAAATAAAAGCAAAGACTGTCGTATGATGAAGGTACCCTGGACCATGATAGCGGTGGGTATATTCATTAAATAAAAACAATGAAAGAATGGTATTTGTGGATAAAATTCATGTGTTTACTTATAATATGAATGCTGATATTTGTGAAAACAGTTCATGCAGTTCCAGAATATGACAAGCTATTATCTTAGAATAAATATATTGGTTTAATTGAAAAGCTAGAATTTGGGGACAATGTGATTAATATTTAAAACATATATATATAAGCTGATCTTTGGAGAAAAGGGGAATAAGGATGTATTCAGAAAATAAGCAGATAGTTCAGTGTGTTAAGCACCACTAATAACATCTTTGTGACCTGCAGGTCACGTTTCATCTGTTTACAGACACAGTTCGTCAATTCATCTTTATGAGTTTGATCACTGGGTCATATTGTGTAGGTGCACTTGCAACATAGCCACACAAACTCATGACAAAGGCATCATTTGCTTGGCTAAAAGGACATTTTGTTGGTTATTTCACAATTCATTTGACGAAACAGATCCTAAGTTATGCTACAAGAAAGATAATCTACTTTGAAGAGGCAGGATTGGAAAATGAAAGGAAGCGGAAGGATAAGTTAGTTATACTCTACCAGTCTGAATGTTCTACAACCACAACTACTGTCTTCAATTGTTTGGAATACTATGTAGAATATGTTAGAATAAGGTACTCATTGTGTCATTATTTACAGGGCCGATACTTAATTTTGGCCAAACTAATCTTTGCAACATATTTATATGAAGCCTGGCACAAACGAAGCCTATCATCATATCCAAATTATATTTTGATTGGTAGTCCACTCCCACTAGTTAGCAGTAAAAGGAAGCTAAGTGGAAGAATAAGAAATAATGAACTTACAGTCAATTGCAATGCTCATCTTTCATTTGTTCGTTTGTATTTGTTATATCCTCCCAGCATTCAATCTCATAGTCGAGCCCATTTCTACTGATCTGCATCCTCAGAAATGGTTCACTGATAGAATATCGATGCTAAAAACATCGATGGTAAAAATATCGAAAAAATATACAGATTGTAAAAATATCAACTCCCTATACTAAAACAGGTCAAAAATATCGAAGTTAAAAATATAGATGTAAAAAATATCGATTTAAAAATATAAATAAAATAATATATATTAAATATTAATATTATCTTTAACAAAATAAATTAAATTTAATATAAATTTTAACTAAATATTAAAATTAAACTTAATTAAAAAATATAAACACGCAAACATAATTTATACATATACATATATTTACTTTAAAAAAAATTATTAACTATTATCTTTATTTAATTTTTAACCTTTTAAATTATATAAAAATAAAATATATACATATAACAATAATTTAAAAAAAATCTATAATTAATTAAAACATTAAGGGGCCCATTACGATGGCGGGCGGAAGCACAACCGCCGTGCTGGCGGATGCAAAAAGCACCAGTTACCGCCGGCACGCAGCAGTCCACACGCCCGCCCAATTACGATGCGAAAAGCAGGCCAAACACCGCCGGCAAGCCAGCAACACCGTCCGCCATCAAAGTGCGCCCGTACACGTAGCGGCGCAGCCCAACTGACACACACCGTCCGACGAAACACGTCCCGCCCGGCGCATAAATTACGATGCCGCAAACAAACGGCTCCCACGGCCAAGAGATACCGTACGACAAACCGAAGCGGTAACACGGACGCCGAGCACGGACAACGAAAAGCGGCTCCCCGAGCATGAATCCAGCACTGCAGGCCGTCCCCATGCTCCTGCTGATGCACCACCAAGGACGCAACGTACCGCGGAGACGCAGGTAGGCACACACACAACAAGTGCACGCAAACAGCGCACACAGTGCAAGGGCGGAAAAAGCGGACAACCCCCACCAGCGCGTGTACACAACACATCCACCATCGCATCCACATATGACACACAGGCCAAATCGTAACATCGCAGAACACATGTGTACACACCACCTGGGACTAGGAACCAACCACCCCGTCACGGCCCCAAAGCGCCGATGACGCCGCCACACATGCGCACAACGCAGAGGCCAACCGCAGCGCCATGCATGCGTCGCACACAGACACAGGGACACAACCAAGCAGCACACACATCAGCCCCACCCCGAACGCACATGACAGGCCGGCCACAGACATGTCCCCAACGCCCAATTCACGGACAACACCCAACGCCACACAACCGACGCACACATGTCAGTGAAGACACGCAACAGCAGGACACACCCCAGTGTAACAAACATGGCGTAGCACACAGCGGCGGCAACACCAACTAGGAGAAGCAGGGCCCCTTCGGGAAGAGGAACGCCAGTACCACACAGAAACACCCATACCACCCTGCACATATGAACAAGACATATAAAACGGAACACCAAAGAGCCCGGGGACCGACAACAGGTGGCCCAAGAATAACATCCACACACAAGGCCCAACGCAGAGCGGAAAGGCAGCCTGCCGCCCACACAAGGGAGAGCAGACAGCACTGAATGACCTTCCATTCCAACTCCGAAACCACAGCCCTACGACAGAAGCCGGTGAATACAGCCATTGTCCAAGAATAGACCAACACAGGCATGCCGAGGAGACCGACCACAGGGCAGATAGCGCATATCACAGAAGCACACAACGGACGGGGAAGAAAGAAGAAAACACTCCCCCATGTCGGCCACATGCAAGTTAATTGGAAGGAGTCACACAGCACTGACCTTGAACTGTCTGAGAAGCATGTGGGAAGAGGGCCCGTGTCCTCCAAACAAGCCAACAGAACACAAGTCCTGTCTCCCTACGACTACACAGAGCTCACAGCAACCCCGGAGCGTGCACATTGCAGACTGCACACACAGCCGGAGCACGCCACCTCAACGAACCGCTGCGAAATGGCAACCGCAACACACCTACCCAACTACGCCGAACAGCTCAAGCTGTACAAAACCAACCTGTGCCATACATTGGGATGCGATCTCCTGTCCCTGCTGAACGTAAGTTACCGACTGACTTACCGCATCACATTGTTCAGCTGCGTCATGCCCGTCTTCTACTGTCGGAGGTGTCCCTACCAGCATCCCGTCGAGATATGCCTCTCCAACCCGGCATGTCTGAAGGCGGACCTGCTACCACTACTCCTCCCTCTGGACGCACACGACAGGGCCTGCTCTGCCTATGGGGGCATGGCGTATGTGGCCAACATCGCACCCGCACTGAAATGGGACCACTGTGCCTCCACACGACGGATCATCGATAACAGCTACATCGAATGTCACCCAGCATGCCCCATCATGGTCCTCCAAGGGACAACCTACGAACAACACCTTGACAGCCACCATCCGCTTCATTGGCTGGCAAACATGTACACCACCAATGACATGGAAGCCCTGCTGGACGGCATCGCATACCTGACAACCTGTAAATACGTCGGACCACAACGCAGGTTCCCCGAGTGACCTATGATGTCCAACCCCGCACCCATGCTTAGCTTCCGCACGGACTGGCCAGTCACCACCACAACAGCCATACCAAACGACCGGCAACTGTGACCACACCATCAACGACATCGCCATGACATCGGATATGACCGGGACATGCACACTGTTCCCCATCACATCCAGGAACACCGCATGCATCATGGGAGGCAGTGGCATGGGCTCTGTGTATCGCACCCACATGGACGGAACTGCACGAACAACCAGGACACGACATGGATCCAGCGCCCATGGACACACACACCGCTCAGTGGACATGAATAGGTCGCCTGGAGTCTGTGGGTGCTGCACCCCTCCCACCCCCGCCCCGGGAATCCCATACCAGGACCTTTGCATGGACGACAAGTGCATACAACAACAACACGACCCCAGTGACTGTGACATGTCCAGTAACCACCACAGTGCAACAACAAGTGGCACGCCGCTGCATGCACGCAAGCACATGCCCTGATGTCATCTCACATGCACGCGTGCATGAGGAACAACCGCAGCAAACCTGTCACATGGAACTGAGATGGACTGTGCCCATGATGCCAAGCGGTCTGGTAGGCTACATGTATACCGTCTGTGTCAAAGTCCGCAGCTCCGCAGCTATACGTAAATGTACATTAGCACAGCCTTGGCCAAGCAGATGTCACTCTGAAGCCCACATCCCACATGCAACAGCCAATCACATGTAACCCCACACCCTATCCCATTTGCAATCATGCTCAGTATATCCTCAACATGTATCCCGCTGCCAGTAGTGTCCACTATACTGCATCACAGAGGACAGAAGACTCAATATAATGTTTGAAACCAAAACTGTCTCCGCTGACTCATTTCACAAGTACGAATGAGAGAGGATGAGAGTATGTGAAGTACACGGCAGTCGTGACATGACCATGTAGTCCACTGGTATTGGATGTCAACGCAAATGAGTAGCACTACTGTGGAAGACACACATGTGTCGTGTGAAGTCGTATGGACGCAGTGCTCAGGTGGGTGGGTGCGACGGGTAGATGCGCACATGCCAAGTTGGAGCACGCCGTGTTGGGAGGGGTCATGAACAGTACACCACCGCTTCCCTGGGCATTGTGAGAGGACACCTGTCGGGGGGAGTGAACACGTGTGTGCACAGCAGCCGGGCACACGTACAAAGCGGTACCAGGCGCACCTCAGCCCACCCTCTGTGGACAAGCTGGATCCTGTTGTGCGCCCGCCATGCCCCTGACAAGGCACACACAGCCCCAGTCGACCAGGTGTAACCCCAACATAGTCAATCCGCACAGGCGATACAGGGCACGGGATGGCAGTGGAGCATGGTGTGTGAGAGGTCTCCTCGCGCTCCTCCTGGTCATATCACGCAGGCAATAGAACCTCAACGTCTAGCATGGCACAAGTCAGATGGAAGTGTAGGGGGACGCACCACAGCACGAGCAGCACTGACGTCACGGGAGGTGGCTCGCACCATCCCATCCATTGCCCATCATACCAACCACGCCACATGCCATTGCGACTAAGTGCAAGCGCGTGCGCCACCACCCCCGAGCCCTCCCCAGAGAGGCCAAAGAGTGAATGTGTGGGCCATCAGCCACAGACGGACGCGGCCTGGCCGCAAGGGCAGCCACAGCCACTGGGTGTCGCAGGTGGCGGATCCGGAAGGCGAAGACTGTGATGCATAGTCCATGCAGGCCGGGTCACCATTTGGGGCACCACGCAGGTGGACGGCGTCCCGCAACACATCATACCCTGAGACAGCCCACTCGTGCAACTGGACCCACACATACACTCCTTGCCCTCTCTGGTGCGAGCTTGGGGCTGCCTGTGCAAGCGCTAGCCTCGCAGGTGAGCATGCATATTGGGGGAGCGAGGGGAGGACATGAGGGCTGGGGCGAAGATGACTGTATCACTGTCAGTTAGTACAAGGGATGACCCAGATGTGGAAAGGAAGAGACGTGTCCAGTGTGTACTGCAACTAGTCGCCAATCCAACTACCCCCCATGTCCGGAATGTAAGCCCGCACCTAGGCCCGCCCATCCGCCACATCGAACATACCACCAGCACGACAACCTTCCCATTCGAAACACTGACTGGGGGTGGCGACCAGTGTACAATCATGTGTAGCCTAGCCACGCGTACATGTGGGCCCTCCATGATCCATGTCACCTGCGGCAAAGTCATGACATGCGCAATGAGGGAAGTGAGGAGAGCTGCCCGCCCCACGCGCAGAAGGTGCATCAGCTCCACAGACCCAGCAGCGAGTCCAGCAGGGGTCACATGTGCAGGGGCAGCTGTGCCTGGTGTGAAGGCACATGCATATAGACAGCACATCGACCAATGTGTAGTCTGCCCACATCTACAGTCCATCATCATGCGGACATAGGAATTGAACACAGGGCAACACATCTTAGTGGGTGCACCCACCGTGACCAACAATGCGCAATCATCGACGTACCCGCCCTGTGCATGGCCCCCCACCCAACGGCGGCACATCCAGTGCCACCATCCCACACACACAAGCCTTCCACGGAACATGCTGTGTCCAATGGTCAGTACAGAGTCAGCGCCCATCTGGTGGATCCTGAACAGGAGACACATGCACACACATGCCAGCTCCCACTATGTACGACTGCCACCTGGCACGTGCAATGTAACCTCTCACCTGTGACGTGTGACTGCAAGCACACAGCCGTCTTGGCATGGGGCTGTCAATGTGGACACCTGTCAATGTTTCGGGAGGTGTGATCCGTACAGTGCTGTACATAGGGTGCAGTGCTGACACCTACTACTGTCTCATATCCCCTCGTGCCACAGGTCCCACTTGTTTTGGCCGCTCAGCCTGTGCCCACATCGTCGTCGTCGTGTGCCATACTCATCCAGCCGCGGAAGCAGTTCCATGCTCAGCAGACATTCATGTTGCCGTGGCGTTGCCGCTTGACGGATATGCAGTCAGTCCCCATCAGCATGCCCCGCAAGTCATTGGGGCCTAGATCCCCATGTGCATGCACATGGCAGTGGTTTGTATCACTAGCCATTGCCATTGTTGGGAGACCTGTGTAAGTGTATTGTGGCCGTGCCGTCCCAGCTTGACAGCTGGGCTGTGGCTCCTGTGCTTACTCAGTCATGTCAGTGATGTGTATGCGAAATTGCCATGTGTCGTGTTGCTTTGACATGTGTCCTCTGCCATTGTCCCTAGGCGGAGACCGAACATTGACCGCCCATACCAATTGCTGGCGGACATGGACGATACAGAGGTTATTAGGAAGTTTCGGCTGGACAGGCCAACCCTGCATCGACTGTGTGCCATGTTAGAACCCCATCTCCGTCCCCGCAGGGTGTATCCGACTGCTGTCACCCCCACGGCTAAGGTGATGGCCGCCATGCATTTCTTCGCCACTGGGTCATTCCAGCACACAGTGGGCAGTGGAGGAGGGATGTCCCAGCCCATGTTCAGCAAGGTGCTGAGGGATGTACTGGCAGCCATGATGCTGTACCGGAACAGGTACATCCGCTTCCCCAGGGCTCGTGAATTGGCGGCAGTGAAGGGTGCATTCTATGCCCTTGGCAGAATCCCACACGTCGTTGGAGCCTTTGACTGCACACATGTCGGCCTTGTTCCACCACAGGCCACTGAGCACCTGTACCGCAACAGGAAGCACACGCACTCCCTGAATGTGCAAGTGGTGTGCCTTGCGGACATGGTGATCACCCACGTGTGTGCAAAGTTCCCAGGCTCGGCCCATGACGCACACATAATGCGCAACAGCATCTTGCCACGACTGATGTCCAATATGCAACAGGATCGTGCCTGTATTGTCGGTGAGTATGTGGAGTGGTGTAGCGTGCTGGCTGTGCGATGCTGTCCCCTGTCCAGTTGGATTAGCAACGGTTCTCTGTGTCCCTCACACCCAGGTGACTCTGCGTATCCGAATGGGGCATGGCTGCTCAGTCCATTGAGGAATCCTCGCACCCCAGCAGACGATCGCTACAATGAGGCACATGGGAGGACCAGACGTGTGGTCGAGCGTACCTTTGGCCTCCTCAAGTCCAGGTTCAGGTGCCTGGACCGCACCGGGGGTGCGCTGGCGTACTCCCCACAGAAGGTGTGCCAGATAGTGGTGGCGTGCTGCATGCTGCACAATCTGGCCATTCGGAAGCAGATCCCCCTCATCGTGGATGACGGAGATCAACCAGGGCCCCAGCCCGCAGACCAGGACAGCTCAAGTGAGGAGGACAGCGGAGAGGAGGAAGCTGGTAATGTGCGGCAGCAGCTCATCGCCCGCTACTTCACTTGACGGTGAGTGTCCATGTACGACGGCTGATGTGGCTGTATCTGTGCAGGTGTGTGTGTGCTGTGTCAGGGTGGCCGTTTGTTCACTGCGTGCTGTGTGTCAACGCTCCATGGCCAGGGTAGTATGCCACTGTTGGTGGCTGTGGCATTGTGCCCTATTGCTCTGTGCGATGTGTGTACATTGCTTGTAGTTGTTGACATGTACTGTGTGATGGGTGTGTGACACACTCATTGAATGTGCTCCTGTTCTGTCTCCCACCCCTAGGTCCCTACAGGCCCTCCGGATTCAAATGCCATGCCACGCATCAGGTGCCTTTCCGCCCAAGGTGGCCGTTGTATTCCGTACAAATAAGACACAGGGCACAAACAGCAGTTAGTGAAAAAGGTGCATTTATTACAAACTGTGACATGTGATTGTGTGTAAGATGATGACAAAAGTGGTGCGTGCAGTGACAATGAGCTGTCGGTCATGGCTGCGTGATGATCAGGGTGTACCCACTGGTTCTATGTCCATAGTCCAACACACACATGCCATCCAGATGGCTGTGTGGAGTGGGATCGTAGTCCAAGTCAATGCAGTGGCTGGTCAAGGAAGGCTGGCGGAAGGCTGGCTGGCTGCCTCACTTGCGACTGGAGCGTGCGAAGTCCTCCCGGGAGATCTGTTTCCTCTTCGGACGGCCCCTTCCACGTTTGCGAGGGGGGTGCCTGCTTGCGACATGCTGGTGGTTGAGGTGTGATCACTGGCTGTGGACGCAGGGGAACTGGACACTGCTGCTCCACCCTGCGCCCCGGCAGGTGGTGGCGGAGGGGGAGCTGCTGTCCCTGGCTGTGACCTCACCGCCACCACCAGCTGTCCCATGAGGTCCACGATTTGGCCCATACGGGCGTCCATGGACCTCAACACCCCCAGCACCTCACGCGTGTCTGAGGCAGACCGGACCCATTGTCCTTGGGCCTCTTCATAGGCCCCAAGGACTCTGGCCATGTGAGGCAGGGCATGGCTCCCAGGGGAGGCTGGCGTTTCCCTGACCCTGCTCCTCCTACCAGTCCTGCTGCCACCGGCCTGCCCACTAGCCACATTGCTCACCACGGTCCTCGCTGTGGCTCCCAGGGTGGATCCAGTCGTCCGGGCCACCACCTGCGCTGGGGCTGGTGCCAGCGGAGACGTGGCGGTGGTGGTGGTCGGTGCGGCGATGGTGGCGGTTGCGGCAGTGGTAGTGGCCACAATGACCGTGGGTGTGGCCGCAACGACAGTGGCAGCAGGGGGCTGTGAATGTTCAGCAGCCCTGGATGATGGGTTGGTGGGTAGGAGGGGTCCTGGGGAGCGGCTGGGCCCTGCCACACCAGATGGGCCTGCTTCGTTGTCCGTGTCCGAAGAGGAGGACAGATCCTCCAGATCCGTGTGTCCTCGTTGGGGGCTTGTAGGCTGGCTGTGCTGGCTGCTGGCTCCATCCCCAGCATCCAGCAGTTCGTCACCTGTGGAGAGAATGAGATTAGTTATTGTGTTGCACCTGGCGAAGTATGTATTTGTCGTCTGACATTGACAGTTCGTGCAATCTCGTACATGGGTTTCCCGGAGGCGTGTGTGTGGCTGTAGCATCTGTAGTTGTGTGTGCTTGGCAATGGGACTGTGTGCTGTGCACATGTGGCATGGGACGGATTGGCCATGCCGATGGGTGTGTTGCTGTGCCCCTACTTATTGTGACTCTGGTGTATGCGGGCTCCTGGCCCATCCTGGGTCTGGTTTGTACTTTGCTTTTGGGGTTCAAATGGAACGCTTAGGAACGCATATGGCAACATGGGGGCCATGCCCCAGATTCGCATTTGGGAGGGAATATGCTTTTGGGGTTCAAATGGAACGCTTAGGAACGCATATGGCAACATGGGGGCCATGCCCCGGATTCGCATTTGGGAGGGAATATGCTTTTGGGGTACATGCTGTGAGCCATGGGTGCCGAACGTGACATGTGTTGTGGCAGCATGACAGTGCATGGTTTGAGGTGTGTGCATGCTTGACATGGCCTGCATATTTGCTGTCTGTTGTGATTACTGGACATGGCATTGGACGCATCGTTATGAGTGAGTGATGGTTGTGTGCCAGCCAACGTATTGCAGTTGTCCCATCTCCTTGGTGTGCGTGCTGCCCTGTGCCATGTGCATCACTGCAGTGCTCGGGGGGTGTGGCCCATGTTGTGTGTTGTTGCTCACAGTGTGTCGTGCACTTCATTGACTTCTGGCACATGGTTGGTAATGGGCATGTATCTTAGCGTGACTGCTGTATGTGTGGCAGCTGTGCGGATGACATGCCTTTCATGAGACTGGGGCTGACGGATGGGATGGATGGGATGTTGTATGTGCATGGTGTGTCTGTGTGTTTGATGGGTTCAGTGGTGTTCGTGTGCATTTATGTTGTTCCGCTCTGTTGCGTCTAGTGTTGTTTGTCTTACATAGGCGTAGTTGTGGGGTGTGTGGTTGACAGGCAGTAGGGGCTACATGGACAGGACTTCAATGGTGTTTCGGTTGTGTGTGATGAGTTGCACAGTGGCTGCCGTGTGGTACTATATTCAGTGTGGCTTGTGCATGCAGACGTGGCTCCTTGGGTGTTGCTATGTCTGTGATGGGTCATGTGGGGTGTGAGTCTGTTGTTCATGTCCGTGTGCACATTGTTCACTTGTTCGTGACGGTGGGCGGTGCTGCGTGTTCGTCTGCTACGTGACATGTCCCATGTGTTGGTCGTGTTACGGTCCTCATGCCTCCAGTAATCCGGCCCTGTCCAGTTTCCCACCTGCAAGTTGTTCGTGCGTGCACTGTACTGGATGCCACATGGCTCTAAGCGGGGGTGCTCCATGTTGCAGGTCTGTGGGGGTGGGAGGGTGTTGTGGGTCGTGGGGGTGGCTGGATACCCACTGACACCGATTGCTGTGGACCGTGATGTCTGCCTTTCGGCTGTCGTTGTGCACTGCGGTGGCTGACACATGGGTGTGGGGTGTGGGGGATGCTCCTCCTTGCTGTGCTGTGGGACTGGGGCCTGGTGTGTGTTGTACTTGGGCTGTCCACCGTCCCACCCACTGCACTTTGTGTTCCTGCCACTTACCTGTTACTTGTCGGTTGGTGCAGCTGTGGCGGACACATGGGTGTGGTGGGTGCTCGTTGTGGCGCTTCTGGCATATTTGGGGACCTGTTGGTGGTTACGTGGCTGGCTTAGTGTACACATGTCCCCACGCATCTTGCAGTTGTTCGGTTTGGGCTGTGTGTGGTGGTGTCTGTTGCATGTGTGTGTGATGTGTTGTGTATTGTGTGCTGGACATGGGGGTGTTTGTCCCTGGGAGCTGTGGCATGGTGGTAGTGCATGTGAGTACATAGCGGTGTGCTGGTATACATTAGTTTGTACTTACCAGCCTCCACTCCCCTGCTAATCCGGCGAGGATCTCCGGATGGATTACGACTCGCACCTTCTCCTCCCACGCTTTGAAGGTCTTAAAGAGCGCGGGATTCCCTCCGCCAGTGACGGCAGCCAGCTCTCTGTTTTTGCCCTCCTTCTTCTTGACCAGGCTCTTGACGTCATTCCAACGTTTGTTAATCTCGACTCTGTTCCTGGGCAGGGTCCCGACTGCATTGACCTGGTCTACGATCCGGTTCCACATTCTGTTTCTGGTGGCTAGTGGTGTGTGCTGGACCATGTTCCCATAGATTTGTGGGTACACCTTGATGATCTCGTCGACCATGACCGTCAGCTCCATGGGCGTGAACTTGGGCATCCTTTGTGGTGCCATGGTGTTTGTGGTGCTGGTGCGGTGTGTGTTGTGTAATGTGCAGGGGGTTTGTGGTGCTGGTGTTTGGTGGTGGTGGTGGTGTTTGGTGGTGGTGGTGGTTGTGATGTGTGCGTTTCTGTGGTGTGCTGCTGTCCTTGCTGTGTCACTGTGTCCTCTCCTCTCCTCTCTGGTTTGCAATGTAGCAAGGGGTTGTGGTCTGTGGGAGTGCTGCTTTTGTACTCACCTATGTGGGTGTGTCCTCATGGTCTGTTGTTTTCAGGTGTGTTGTGTCTGGGGTTCTGGCCTTTGTATTTTTTGTTTGTCCGGGGGGTGTTTTCGGGATATGTACTGTGCTTGTGTATTTGTGCGTGCCTTGCTGTGTGGACTTGTTGGCCATGTTGTGTGCTATTGGTTTTGTGTGCGGATGGTTTCTGTGCAGGTACGTGGGCGCCATGGCTTCTGCCGTGTCGATTCTCATCGGCGTTGTTTGCGCTGGCGGGCGGTATATTTGTGGTTTTTCCGCGCTCATGTCGGTGCGATCGTAATTTCACGTGCGGTGTGTCGGCCGTGAGGGCGGGCGGTTTTGTGTTGTCGTGCGTGTTTCCGTCCGTGGCGGGCGGTTTGTCTCCGACTCGGACGTTGGCGGGCGGTATTTTGTGTGCTTTTTCGCCGATGGCGGTATTCGGTTTGTGTAATCGTAATGGCGTGGTCGGTGTTCAGGCGGTGTGTGCGGGCGGATTTTTGCCGCTTCCATGCCTGGCGGAATTATTTACGCCGGGTATCGTAATGGGCCCCTAAACTATTAAAACAAAATTATAACATACATTTTGTAATACAATAAATACAACAGTAGGGAAAATGTTGGATAGCGAAATAATTACATTTACTATTCCAACTGCAATGAGTGCAACAGTAGCAAAAGAGTTGGATAGCGGAGGGGTAAAATTTACTATTCCCACTCCATTGAGTGCAAAAGTAGGATAAATGTTGGATAGTAGAAGAATTAAATTTACTATTCCAACTCCAGTGAGTGCAACAGTAGGGAAAATGTTGGATAGCAGAGGGGTAAAAATTACAATTAGTAAACAACAAGGGGGACAATGAGGGCTTGATAAAGGTCCACCGTACTTGCCCTGGGTAGAACTAGAAGACAAAAGAGGTACGGTGTTCCTGGGTGGCAAGTTGGCCACCTGGTTAGTACTCAGAGTGGTGGGGAGGTGGGGAATACCTCCTTTCGGAACTAGGACCCTCACACACCCAGCAAGCTAGGTGTCCTGCTTCATCATATGGGTCTGCTCCTCGTCGAGCCGGCGCTGCAATGCTCGACGGGCACCCATAAAGGGGCTCTTTATCGGAGATCTTTTGTTCCTTGCCGTATAGGTGCCGTGGGTGTGAGGGGCCTGGTAAGATGTAGATGTGGTGTGTGGGTTAAAACAGGTAAGGGAATCCTCTATAATTATTTTTATTCTGGAGAGGTCACAACCTGAATAAAAAGTAAAAAGAAGGAGGGCGACTATTTTGTTTTAATCTGACAAATTACGCTCTACCCCTTAGTGGTCAACATGTTTCTCGCCTATAAAATGTCTCTAATAGATCAGTTGGCGATTCCTCAGGACCTAGTGACTAAATGAAAACTATCTACAGTGTGTGGTGTGGTTCTACATACCACTTCTTCTCTCGGTAGGACGTTGCCCCGGAGAAAAGCAGCCAACCTCTTAAGGATTCAAGTGCTGCTTCATCAGACCGCAGCGGAGTATATGGACACTCAACGTAGTGTCGCTGCTCCCGCTCAGAGCAGTCCAGCTCACCTACCCGCTCTGCTGCATCAGGAAGGAACAAAAGATCTCCGATAAAGAGCCCCTTTATGGGTGCCCGTCGAGCATTGCAGCGCCGGCTCGACGAGGAGCAGACCCATATGATGAAGCATGACACCTAGCTTGCTGGGTGTGTGAGGGTCCTAGTTCCGAAAGGAGGTATTCCCCACCTCCCCACCACTCTGAGTACTAACCAGGTGGCCAACTTGCCACCCAGGAACACCGTACCTCTTTTGTCTTCTAAAAATTACAATTCCCACTCCAGTGAGTGCAACAGTAGGGAAAGTGTTGGACAGTGGAGGGAAAAAAATACTATTCCCACTCCAGTGAGTGCAACAGTAGGGAAAGTGTTAGGTAGCAGAGGGGTAAAAATTACTATTCCCACTCCAGTCATTGCAACAGTAGGGAAATTGCTGGATAGCGAAGGGGTAAAAATTACTATTCCCACTCCAGTGAGTGCAATAGTAGGGAAAGTGCTGGATAGTGAAGGGGTAAAAATTACTATTCCCACTACAAAGAGTGCAACAGTAGGGAAAGTGTTAGATAACAGAGGGGTAAAAATTACTATTCCCACTCCAGTGATTGCAACAATAGGGAAAGTGCTGGATAGTGAAGGGGTAAAAATTACTATTCCCACTACAAAGAGTGCAACAGTAGGGAAAGTGTTGGATAGCGGCGTGGTAAAAATTACTATTCCAACTCCAGTGAGTGCAACAGTAGGGAAAGTATTGGATAGCAGAGGGGTAAAAATTACTATTCCCACTCCAGTGATTGCAACAGTAGGGAAAGTGCTGGATAGTGAAGGGGTAGAAATTACTATTCCCACTTCAAAGAGTGCAACACTAGGCAAAATGTTGGATAGCGGAGGGGTAAAAATTACCATTCCCACTCCAGTGAGTGCAAAAGTAAGGAAAGTGTTGGATAGCGGAGTGGTAAAAAAAAACTAGTCCCACTCCAGAAAGTGCAACAGTAGGGAAAGTGCTGGATAGCGGAGGGGTAAAAATTACTAGTCCCACTCCAGTGAGTGCAACAGTAGGGAAAGCGATAGATAGCGGAAGGGTAAAAATTACTATTCCCACTCCAGTGAGTGCAACAGTAGGGAAAGTATTGGATTGCGGAGGGGTAAAAATTACTATTCCCACTCCAGTGAGTGCAACAGTAGGGAAAGTATTGGATTGCGGAGGGGTAAAAATTACTATTCCCACTCCAGTGAGTGCAACAGTAGGGAAAGTATTGGATAGCAGAGAAACAAAAATTACTAATAACATTTAAAAAAATGAAAACAAATTAAATAATCTTAAAAATAAATAAACAATATTTTAAAAATATACAATTAAATATATTAAACATATAAAAGGAACACATATTATAATGTTAATTACATGTAACAAAAAGGTACAATTACTATATAAAATAAATACATTTATAAACAATATTTATTTAAAAGGAGCAAATATTCAAAAAACAAAAACATTATTTAAAACAAATGTATTTATTTTATTTCCTACCCTACAACACCACACCAATAAAAAAGACCAACATTTTTATTTAAATTTATTTCCATAATTAACAATTAATAATGAGTTTAAAATATATTATTAATAAAAAAGATAATAAACATTCATTGAGTACACATTCTTTAACACTATAATATCCACAACACACCTAAAATTAATGACACTATTACCATAATTAATTACTAATTAATTTATAAAATATTAATATTCTCTTTAATAAAATAAATTAAATTTAATATACATTTTAACTAAATATTAAAATTAAACTTAATTAAAAATATATAAACACGCAAACATAATAATTTATACATATACATATATTTACTTTAAAATAATTTATTAACTATTATCTTTATTTAATTTTTAACATTTTAAATTATATAAAAATAAAATATATACTTGTATCAATAATTAAAAAAAAAAATCTATAATTAATTAAAACAAACTATTAAAACAAAATTATAACGTACATTTTGTAATACAATAAATACAACAGTAGGGAAAATGTTGGATAGCGAAATAATTAAATTTACTATTCCAACTGCAATGAGTGCAACAGTAGCAAAAGAGTTGGATAGCGGAGGGGTAAAATTTACTATTCCCACTCCATTGAGTGCAAAAGTAGGATAGTAGAAGAATTAAATTTACTATTCCAACTCCAGTGAGAGCAACAGTAGGGAAAATGTTGGATAGCGGAGGGGTAAAAATTACAATTCCCACTCCAGTGAGTGCAACAGTAGGGATAGTGTTAGATAGCAGAGGGGTAAAAATTACTATTCCCACTCCAGTGATTGCAACAGTAGGTAAATTGCTGGATAGCGAAGGGGTAAAAATTACTATTCCCACTCCAGTGAGTGCAACAGTAGGGAAAGTGTTAGATAACAGAGGAGTAAAAATTACTATTCCCACTCCAGTGATTGCAACAGTAGGGAAAGTGCTGGATAGCGAAGGGGTAAAAATTACTATTCCCACTCCAGTGATTGCAACAGTAGGGAAAGTGCTGGATATTGAAGGGGTAGAAATTACTATTGCCACTTCAAAGAGTGCAACAGTAGGGAAAGTGTTGGATAGCGGAGGGGTAAAAATTACTATTCCCACTTCAGTGAGTGCAACACTAGGGAAAATGTTGGATAGCGGAGGGGTAAAAATTACTATTCCCACTCCAGTGAGTGTAACAGTAGGGAAAGTGTTGGATAGCGGAGGGGTAAAAATTACTATTCCCACTCCAGAAAGTGCAACAGTAGGGCAAGTGCTGGATAGCGAAGGGGTAAAAATTACTAGTCCCACTCCAGTGAGTGCAACAGTTGGGAAAGCGCTAGATAGCGGAAGGGTAAAAATTACTATTCCCACTCCAGTGAATGCAACAGTAGGGAAAGTATTGGATAGTGGAGGGGTAAAAATTACTATTCCCACTCCAGTGAGTGCAACAGTAGGGAAAGTATTGGATAGCAGAGAAACAAAAATTACTAATAACATTTAAAAAAATGAAAACAAATTAAATAATCTTAAAAATAAATAAACAATATTTTAAAAATATACAATTAAATATATTAAACATATAAAAGGAACACATATTATAATGTTAATTACATGTAACAAAAATGTACAATTTTTATATAAAATAAATTAATAAATACATTTATAAACAATATTTATTTAAAAGGAGCAAATATTCAAAAAATAAATTTTTTAAAACATAAATGTATTTATTTCATTTCCTACCCTAAAACACCACACCAATAGAAAAAGACATCAACAGTTTTATTTAAATTTATTTCCATAATTAACATAATTAATAATGAGTTTAAAATATATTATTAATAAAAAAGATAATAAACATTCATTGAGTACACATTCTTTAAACACTATAATATCCACAACAGACACCTAAAATTAATGACACAATTACCATAATTAATTACTAATTAATTAATTAAATTAATTAACAAATAATTAATAATTCATCAATAAAAAATAAATTACTTCCCACCCTTCTCACCATTTACACCTATAAACACCACAACACACACCTAAAATTTATTACACAAATACCATAATTAATTACTAATTAATTTATAAAATATTAATATTATCTTTAATAAAATAAATTAAATTTAATATATATTTTAACTAAATATTAAAATTAAACTTAATTAAAAAAAATATAAACAAGCAAACATAATAATTTATACATATACATATATTTACTTTAAAAGAATTAACTATTATCTTTATTTAATTTTTAAACTTTTAAATTATATAAAAATAAAATATATACATATCAATACTTTAAAATAAAAAAAAATCTATAATTAATTAAAACATTAAACTATTAAAACAAAATTATAACGTACATTTTGTAATACAATAAATACAACAGTAGGGAAAATGTTGGATAGCGAAATAATTAAATTTACTATTCCAACTGCAATGAGTGCAACAGTAGGGAAAACGTTGGATAGCGGAGGGGTCAAAATTACAATTCCCACTCCAGTGAGTGCAACAGTAGGGAAAGTGTTGGATAGAGGAGGGAAAAAAATACTATTCCCACTCCAGTGAGTGCAACAGTAGGGAAAGCGTTAGATAGCAGAGGGGTAAAAATTACTATTCCCACTCCAGTGATTGCAACAGTAGGGAAAGTGCTGGATAGTGAAGGGGTAGAAATTACTATTCCCACTTCAAAGAGTGCAACAGTAGGAAAAGTGTTGGATAGCGGAGGGGTAAAAATTATAACTCCCACTTCAGTGAGTGCAACAGTAGGGAAAAGTTTGGATAGCGGCGGGGTAGAAATTACTATTCCCACTACTCCAGTGAGTGCAACAGTAGGGAAAGTATTGGATAGCAGAGAAACAAAAATTACTAATAACATTTAAAAAAATGAAAACAAATTAAATAATCTTAAAAATAAACAATATTTTAAAAATATACAATTAAATATATTAAACATATAAAAGGAACACATATTATAATGTTAATTACATGTAACAAAAAGGTACAATTATTATATAAAATAAATTAATAAATACATTTATAAACAATATTTATTTGAAAGGAGCAAATATTCAAAAAACTAAAATTATTTAAAACAAATGTATTTATTTTATTTCCTACCCTATAACACCACACCAATAAAAAAGACATCAACATTTTTATTTAAATTTATTTCCATAATTAGCATAATTAATGAGTTTAAAATATATCATTAATAAAAAAGATAACATTCATTGAGTACACATTCTTAAACACTATAGTATCCACAGCACACACCTAAAATTAATGACACAATTACCATAATTAATTACTAATTAATTAATTGAATTAATTAACAAATAATTAATAATTCATCAATAAAAATAAATTACTTCCCACCCTTTCCACCATTTACACCTATAAACACCACAACACACACCTAAAATTAATTACACAGTTATCATCATTGATTACTAATTAATTAACTAATTAATAATTCATCAATAAAAAAAATGACTTCTCACCCTTCACACCATTTACACCTATAAACACCACAACACACACCTAAAAATTATTACAAAAATACCATAATTAATTACTAATTAATTAATTTAAATGAATTAACTAATTATTAAACAATTATTAATAAATTAATTTACACATTTAACACTATAACATCACAATTAAACAAATATTAATAAATAAAAATGATTCAATAAATTTTATATAATTAAATTACTTCCCACCCTATTCCCCTATAAACCCACAACCCGCTACGGAACTTAAATGCAAATTTCAAATAAAAAAATAATAATAACTACTATAAATAATCAATAAATTTTATATGAATAAATTACTTCCCACCCTATTCCCCTATAAACCCACAACCCGCTACGGAACTAAAAACGCAAAATTAAATTAAAAAAATTAACTACTAAAATTTTAACACATATAATAAAAATACAAACAATTCTTATACAAAAAAACAAACATCACACATAAAATATATAGTAAAATACATAACATTAATAAAAATTATTCAATAAATGTTATATAATTAAATTACTTCCCACCCTATTCCCCTATAAACCCACAACCCGCTACGGAACTAAAAACGCAAATTTCAAATAAAAAAATAATAATAACTACCATAAATAATCAATAAATTTTATATAATTAAATTACTTCCCACCCTATTCCCCTATAAACCCACAACCCGCTACGGAACTAAAAACGCTAAATTAAATTTAAAACAATTAATAACTACTAAAATTTTAACATATATAATAAAAATACAAACAATTCTTATACAAAAAAACAAACATCACACACATATAAAATATATACTAAAATACATAACATTAATTAAAAAAAAAAAAAAATGATATTTTTAACAACTATGGGGCCTATTACGATCACGGGCGGATCGCCACCGCCGGGCCGGCGGTGGAGATCCGCCCGCCAAATGACCCATGTGCACCCCCGCCATATTAGTATGGCGAGGGGCACTGCGGCGGACGGAAAGACCGTCCGCCGCTTTTCCACCGGTCGGATTGCCGGCCGGGCGGAAAAGGCTCAGGTTATGGTAGCGGTGCCTTGCAGGCACCGCCATCCATATTAGGATGCATGGCTTTCCATGGCGAAGACTCCGCCATGGAAAGGCATGCGGGAAATCACCTTGGGGGCCCATTGCGGGCCCCCGGGGGGTGGGGGATGTGGGTGGCTGCACTGGGGGGTACCCATGGTACCCCCCCATCATTGCCATGCACAAGGTGGCAGGCACCGCGCAGTGGCTGTCACGTTGTGCATGGGAATGCACAACATGGGCTTTGACATTGCGGCGGGTGCTGCTTACAGCACCGCCCGCCGCAATGTCAAAGTCGAGGATGCGCCCGCCAGTGTGGCGGGCGCATCCTAATTTGCCTGGCGGGACCACCGCAACTTCGGCGGTCGGTCCCGTGCTCCGTTGCGGTGGCGGGCAGACAAAGTCCGCCCGCCATTGTAAGAGGCCCCTATATTTTTACAAACGATATTAAACACTTCGATATTTTTTTAAATCGATATTACTTACCTAAAATCGATATTCTTGACCACGAGGATTTTTCTGTCGATATTCCTGACCCACAATATTTGTGCAATTCGATATTTCTTCCTCGATATTCTTTCTCTGCACCCTCAGAAATGAGGGTGAGAATTAGTTAGCCTCTCCCAAAAAGTGTCTACCTAACTCAGACCTTTTTATAAGCTGCATATAGGACATACAGTACATTAGTGAAGAAAGTTGAAAACAGATTGTTGGGACGAAAAAGTCATCTGAAAGGTTGAAGACGTGTACCCCGGCCTGAGTGCCCAACTATACGGTTGTCTGGATCCCTAAAGCTAATGTTTTAGTCATAGGTAAACACAGATCATGTGTGTGTGCTATGGCATTAGCCTATTTCACGGATTGCAGTCTTGTTGAACTGGGAGGGTCACCCAAAGCGATACCCTCATAGTGGTGGAAGGCTACTGCCTTCACCAGGAGTTAAGCATCACAAGCGCATTGGTGGCAGCATACTGTGTAGAGATCAATTGTAGTGAACAGGACCTTTTTACCATGTGTTACTGGAGTGAAGCTTAAAGGTTCACTCGTCTTTTTAAAAGTTCTGCTGCTGTGTGCTTATCTCACCCTTGGCCTACATCAGGTATGTGTGGAGTGCTGCGCAGAGCAGGAGTAGTGACTCTACGCTGTATGTACATTTACCTGGTAAGGGTACAATACAGGGATAGAGCAGTATTGTGTAGTACAAGTAGGATTAGTGCATGTGCTGAGTGTATGTATGCCTGTGAGGAATACATGACATGAAAGATGGCTGCTCTTTGATTCAGTGATAGATCACAAGGAAGGGGCTGGGACACATCTCAGGAAAGGAGAAGGGTCTTATAAGGTATTCCTAAAGAGTGGGGCTGAGAGCCTAGTATTAACCTTTTGATACACATATCACTGTGGCTGACATCCAGGTGTGAACTCTGGTAACTCCCATGAATTGTGTTGTGGGTCAATTAGCTTCGGAGGCTTGCCTGCTGTGACACACATCCTTTCAGGAGGGAAGAAGCAAAAGAGAAATGTATACTTCAAAGGAACCTCAACGTAAAATTTCAAAGACTCAGACCCTAAATCACATTTGGTGCCTGGAAAAGGACCATAAGAAGGGGAGATTGAGACCCCCAAAAATTGTCATCTGCAAGCACCTAGGCTATGTGAGAAGGGGAAGATCTGAAAGACTTGTGACCAGCACTGAGGGCAAAGGCCTGCTAGTCTCACTGCTGGGTGAGGGGACATCATCCAGGAAAACAAGACCACCTGCCCTGGAGCCTGGAGCACCAGCGCCTGCCTGCTTGCCAAGATCAGTGTGCCCAGTGAGGAAGAGGAGAGCGTTGACGGAGCGAGGTCCAGGGGGCAGCCCTAATGTTAGGACTCCCTGTGTGAGGTGTGAGAATTCGGCTGTGCACCAATAGAGTTGTTGCCCATGGGCAGTTTCAGTTCGGCAACCCCCGTAGTCGAGGAGAGGGCCACCGTGGACTGAGCTGTGAGTTAAGTGTCGTGCGGGTCTGGATTAGCCCGTACCGCCGTGCTGCGGTGACCACGTTTGCCAGAAGGGGCTGCTGGTTGCTACTGTAAGAATTGCTGAGACGTAACTGTCTTCCGGGGGGCCCTTGTACCAGAGGAGCCTGTACTATCTAGTACTGCAGCAATACCGTAAGCCAGATGGGGGCTGCCGGTACCAATGTTGCAGAAGGATTTGGGCCGTTGCCCGAAGAAGAGACTGGGGCTACATTTGGCAGTTTGTACCTGCACTGCGAGGAGGGAACTACCTCTGACTAACCACTGAGGACTGCAGAGGACACCGTGAACACTGTGGCACCCTCCCTGAGCTCCAGTCTGGAGCGGAAGAAAGCATTGCAACCTGCTCGGTAAAGCCAACTTACAGCGTCTTCACAAGCTGGGAGCAGCTCCGACAACTCAGAGAACTTTGCTCAGGAGAGACAGCCTGCGTCGCTGGGTGCTGTTGTGTGGGCTGCAGGCAGCCCGACTTCTCCAAGCAGAGCAGGTCCCATGGGTGCTCACGCAGAGGGCACCCGCTGCACTGCTGAACTCTTCCGTGCTGTGACAGTGGGTATGGCTGGAACTGGGCTGGTTAGGCCCCAGGAAATTCCCTGCTAATGGTGCTGCTGGTGCACCATAAACACTTTTGACTAAATCCTGAAGAGTCAAAGGGGAACTCCAGCGTGCAGCCTAATAGTGAGCATTCCTTAGATGCGGCCACAAGTGAATGGGGAATAACCCCAAACATGTTACACGAAGGAGGGTGGAACAGGGATTTGCTTGACAACTACTAGAGCCCCGACCTCTATGGGATTGGCTTTTTGCTTCTGAATGTCAATTTTTTTTGCATGTGTAGAGTTAGAAATACAATACTACTTTTTTCTTATAAAAGCAACTATTTGACTTTACATTGATTTAATGTTTGTACTGTTTGCACTTTGAGTTATGAGTTGTGTTCACTGACCTGTATCTACACCCCCTAACCAAGAGAGCATTGACTGCTTGAAAACAGCTACCACTCAGAGTCAACTGTAAAAGGGGTACTTGGCCCAGCTGCTCAGAATCCATAATAGTTTGGGCAGTGGGACATCAGGAGTGAAAGGCAGCAACCACCACAGTTAGGCCCAGTAAACCTGCGTGCCCCGTGGCCCTCTGAAAGGGGTTCTGAAACAGATTATAGGAGTACTTTAAGTCTTACTTATTTGATTAACGGAGGAGAATGCAGATGTTCCACCAAACATTCACTAAGTAAGAAATTGTTGACTTAGCTCTGAAATATGGAATTAGGTTCCAGTGCTCGTTTTTTTCTTTTCATTTATTACAAAAATCATTGTTGTGCGTTTATAGTATACTGTACATTTTGTTGCAAAATATAACTCAAAGCTCACATTAATATTCCAGAGTGAACCTCTCAACTGAAAATTCAAAAAACACATACCCTTTTGATTTGGTTGCTATTGCCACATTTGTGATCTTCCAGCAGACACCTAGAAAATAGCATTACGTTTAAAATTTGTAGATACAGAAATGAGTATAAAACTTAAGAGACAGTGTTTAACATAAAAACCAACAAATACATTTTTATTTCACATAATTTTATACAATTGTACACAAAATCATAATTAACAAGACATTCCCATTGTCAGTTCTCCATCAGCTGCATGTCACAGTGATCAAAATCATAACATATATGTGTAAGAGAGATGACATCCAGAAATGAATGAAATTATTTATAGGGAGGAAGCAAATGCAAGAAATACTAATACAATAATTACTGCAATAGCATAGTCTAAATAAACTCAGAGGCCATTTGCTGTTAATTTTGACAAAATGATTTTGGGTCCTGCTATCAGCAATACTAATGTTGCAATTCACGACCCACCAAGTATGTACACTATGGTGTGTGTACAGAGATCTTATCAGACATTTTTACAGTTAACTACTAGTAAGTCTTAGGCATATGTTATCTATCCAATTTGGGTAGATCCCTGGTTAAGTAAACTTCTACACAAACCACTGTCGAGTTAGGTTAATAGCAACCTGAAACAAATCAATATTGACACTATATACCTCAGCACAAAAGGAATGAATGAGCTTCCAACTAATGGTTACCTAGTGATTCCTGGCACTGCCAGCAAGTATCGGAGTGTAGGAAGCCTAGTTTGTGTAGTATCAAAAGTGTCCAATAAGTTCTGTGATTAGTCTGAAAACTAGGTTCAGCCAGCGTGGTGGAATCTTTGAAAACAAATGACGAGCAAGATAGAAGAGACTTACGTAAGCATCTCTTGTTTATCCAAGAGCAATTATTCCAATTGACGTCACTCTCATATTCATTACATTTTTGGCACTTGCAAGTAATTAATATATTTATACTATCAAGTGATCCTGTGCATTATTCTGTTGCAGGGCACCAAGTAAATATGGGTGACACAGCCTACCAAGTCTAGTAAGTGAGGCTTTTAGTTGGAGAAATCTATAGAAGTCAATACTGTTCACAGGCAATCTAGACTAGAACTCAGGAAAAGTAAGAAGGGTGTCATAAGTTTTTTGATCACTCTTCAGGGATAGTCCAGCCCTGAATTAGTGATACCAGAATATTGTGCTCCCACCCACTTATTATTCCACAGGGACATCATGATAGACAGCTCAAGTGGTAGGAAGTTTCCTATGTAATGGAAATAGAGAACCAATTGTATCTACCAGGATGTGTTTGGTGCGCATAATCCGGTAGTTAGTATCATTGTGATGGGAGCTACAAGTGATTTGGTGAGAGACCGTTCCATTCAATTTCCAGCCCCATGAGAGGATTCCTAGGCTCAGGGAGCAGTGACAAATAAGTTACTTTTCTTCTCTAAAGCCTTTTCTGGTAGAGACTCTATGTAACTGCAGAGTCCTCCCCTGTGAATTTCCTCAGGCGCCAGACTGGATGCAGAAACTTTTTTAGCAATTCCCTCGAACATCAGTGGGTGGTGTCTGGCTCTGTGTCAGCTCCGCCCTGCCCCGTATGTGAAGTCGGGGCCACTATATCTGTGCCACCTCCGTGTGCTGATGTCAGTTTCTTTTTGATTTCCGTCTGCACCAATGGACATGGAGCCATTTAAATCAGAATATTACTGCATACATAAGGCACCAAGAATTTAAGCAGATATTGCCTAACAATTCGACAAGCACCTAGCAGGGTTAAAGGCCAGAAATGAGTGTATCCCAGTTTATTATACTTTATTATATTTGCATACTTCTAAATTGGCATCTTATTTATGGACTGTGTTAGAACTGGACTTCCTGTTAGGCTGAGGTATGCACCCAGGTCAGGCAGGAACCACAACTCTAGTCAGGGTAAGCTAAGTACATACTAAAAGATAGCCTGTGCAATCCTCGTGTAGCTTGGCGCAGAGCAGTCAGGCTTATCTAAAGAGAAAATGTGTAAAGTATTTGTGCAACACACACAGTAACACAATGAGTACATCACAAAAAGATTATACACAGGTGTAGAAAAACAGATTATATTCTTAACAAAACGAGACCAAAACAAAAAAATCCAATGTATAAAAGTTGAGATATGAATTTTAAAAGAATAAATGAAAAATAGCACTTGGAAGCAAATAGCGCTTTAGGGGTTACTTGAGGTGGTGCCCTACTGGGGCAAAGTCAAAATTCGAGATGACAGCGATGGAGCGCCGGCTAAAACAGGACCCACGCAGGCCCAGGATTGAGACATATTGACGCACTTACTCTGAACCAGTGTAATTGTTAATACACTTGGTGATACGGGAAGTAGGGTTCCCTGGTAAGTTTTTGAATTTTAAAGCAATCAGTAGCGAATCGCTTCTCTGGTTGGCTTCTTTATGGTTTATTAATGATACATTTTTGTTCTGTAGAAATAATAAAACAGAGAAGGTCGTGAACTCCTTGATTGAGAATTTTCTTTTGGATTCCTTTCCGACTCATCATCTGTAATAAGTACTTTATAATTTTTGCTTTTGATGGCACTTATGGAGTTTTCTTAATAAATTGGGATACACACATTTCTGGTCTTAAACCCTGACAGGTGCTTGTCGAATTGTTGGGCAATATTGGCTTAAATTCTTGGTGCCTTATGTTGTCTCACATTCTAGCTGTTTATTTCAATTTTAACACAGCACTAGGTTGGTGATGGTTTCTTCCTCCACCTCCTTTTTAAGGCCTTTGGTTTGTCCCTTGCTATCTTATATACGTTATTATTTATTTCCAGATTAGATTTTTGTGGTTGCTCTCCAAATTCTATATTTCCTGATGATGACCTAACAAAGTACTATGGTCGAAACGCTGTCAACGCCTCCTTTGGCAAAGAGGAAGCATTTTTTGCACTGTGTTCCTGCTATAATACGGACAAACATTTTGAATGTTATTCCTCTGCCATTCTGTATTTTTGTTTACACTGTATATTTTTCTATTATATGTTTGTCTAGTGTAACCATGTGACCACATATATGTTTGTTGATGTATTGGATTTTGTATGGTATTGTATCTTTCACAAAATAAAATAATAATATCAAAAAAACTTCTCCGTCTTTGAAAAATATCTCGTGGGTACCTTTCTTTTTATCTAGATCAAACCATATGTTTTTTGGTTTTGTTAAGTTGTGTATGTTGTTTATTCCAAAAATTCTCTCCCTGAACTATTGTGGTTTTAATATTGTTCACTGGCCCCATGTTCTGGGTTCTCACTTTCTAAAAGTGGCAATTCTAAAACAGTAATGTTAAATCCAACTTCATCAGTTAGGAGGATTTATCATTACCATTCTAAAACTATAAAACATGAACTGGCTGCTCTTCTCTGATCAGGAATAACAGCTTAAAAGTGTATAAAGGAATTCACAATGTTATCCTATGAGAGGGGTAGGCCTCACAGTAGTGAAAAACGAATTTAGCTGTTTATCACTACCAGGGCAGGTACATGTCCTACCTTTTACTTGAAAAGCACCCTTCCCTTAGGGCTTCCTAAGGCCTACCTTAGAGGTGGCGTATGTGTAAAGAAAAGGAGAGTTTAAGGCTTGGCAAGCAGTTTTAAATGCCAAGTCAAAGTCAGTATACGATATACACAGGCACTGCAGTGGTACTCGACTATAGTGGGCATTCGCCTTCCTGGCCTCCTGGTCACTTTCAAGCGGTATAGACTCTGTCCCCTCTGCTTGCAGGTACTTCTTGACTTGAATCCACCTTTGGGTTCCACCAAACACTTTCACCTTCACCAGCAGCGGCATCTTCCTGAAGTCCCCCATTGAGTTCTATTGAGTTAGACAGCGGTTTCCGATGCCACTTCACACCTATGCACCCAGCTTTCCTGGTGTAGGTAGCCTGGTTCCTAGGGTATCCACGGGTGGGGTGGCTCTCCAACCTTCTGCCTTCCACGGGGTTTCTTCAGGGTCCACTGGGAAGGGTCCTTCTTTAAAATTGCAACCGTAACTTACCCATTGACTTGCATTGATCCAGCTGCCGTGTTCCCACTCTGCACACGGCCTCCGTGGGGCTCCTGGTTACTTACTTCGGGTGGTTCCTTGGGTCCCCGGCACTTCTACGTCTTCTGGGTATAGTCTCGACTCGAGTCGTGGTTCACATACCACTATTTTAGTATATGGTTTGGTCTCTCCCTGGTGACCACTGTGTATTTCGTGCTACTTACCTGTTTCTATTGAAAAGTATTGTGTGCATTGCGTATATCTCCGGCTAGGAGATATCTGTATGTGTGAGTGTCTTATAATAAATACCTATTTTTATAAATACACTGTGTGGTTCTTTTTCACTTAATCTATACCTATAAGATTATGTTTTGGTAAAACAAGCTGCTTTACACTCCTTCTAGACTAAGCCTGAAGGCTGCTCTCCACAGCTACCACTTAGAGAGCTTTCTAAGTTTGTCTAAGACCACCAAAATCACCATAAGCGTTGTCTGGATTGATGCAGGGTGCCCACTTACATAAGTGTACACTATATACCAAGCCAGCTTCTCACACCTACTGAAACTTCAGACCACACAAGGGCCTGCATGTGTGACCTGGCATGGTCCACAAGCAGGATGCAGGAGGCCAAGAGGTCCAGAAGCCTCACAGCCTCTCTCACTAAGACCCAAGTCAAAAGTTTAAACATAGGGATTTCCTAGACACGTTGAGGTTGGTGGATGGCTTGGAAGAGCACCGCACCCTGGATGGCTCCAATGAAGGGGAGCCATTGTGAAAGAGTCAGGTGTGACTTCGGCATGGTGATGGAAAAACCCAAATGGCAACAGGTTGGCCATAGTCTGGAGGTGGTTTATGACTTTTTGAGGCAAGTCCGCCTTCAGCAGGTCGACGATGTGAAAATATGTATCCTGCAAGTCCAGAGTTACCATTGAGTCTCCTAGGTCCAGGGCACACATAACTTGGGCCAAGGTGAACTAGTCTTACAAAAGGAAGAGGTTCAAAGTGTGAAGTTCTAGGATGGGGCATAGGCTTCCGTTCTTCAGTACCAGAAAGTAGCAGGAGTAGCAACCAGTGCCAATCTCTGATGTCGGCACTCTCTCTATTGCTCCCTTGACCTAAACAGCTTGAAATTCTCTGCAGAGTATGGACAAGTGGTCCCTCAGCAGGTGTTGTGGTGCAGATGGCATGTCCAGGTGGGAGGGCTGCCTATGACAAATGAAAGCAGTTTTGCAACAGCTGCGGTTTGGGTAGCTTGTTGCCCTATGGGCCGGGACATTGTCGTCCCAATCCCTGGACTCAACATCAAAAGTACTGGGAGGCATGTTGTTGCTGATGGAAAGCTTCGAAAGGGGCAGTGATGTTGGGAGAACTGTCTAAGCTAAGCACAAAGAGTGGGCAGTGGCCTTACTTTCTAAATCTTTCAAGAGCTGAGTCTGCTTTTACTCCGAACAAGCTAGAACCATCAAAGGGGCATGTCCATGATGGACTGCACAACATCAGAGGACAAGCTTGTGGAGCGAATACAGGCGTGGCGCGCCTAAGCACCACGCTGATGCCAACTGCCTTACCCAGGCAGTCAGCAGTGTCTAGACCGGATCTAGTCGAATATTTTGCAGTGTCCTGTTCATCCAAAATGAGCTTCTGTAAGGATGGATAGGTCCTCTGGTATGGCTGGCAAGATGTCTGCCGCCCTGTCCCATAATGCATATAGGCGACATGTTGTGCTAACGGAATGTAGCGTAAAGCTGGGGGAGGAGAGCATACGTTTCCCGAATGTCTCCATCCTTTTGGATTCCCTGGAAGGTGGGGGGGGGAGGGCGGGGGTTGGGAAAGAATTGGGGTTCGGGCATCAATCAGGGTTTGTAAAGCACGGCTACTCACCCGTGAGGGTTTTTGGATGACGCCGGCATAGAGTGCGTTGCCGTAGTCGAGTCTGCTGCTGATGAGTGAGTGGGTGACTGTTTTTCTGGATTCGGTGGGGATCCGTCTGAATGTCTTACGAAGCAGGCGAAGTAGAGACTTGATCTAGTAGAGACTTGAACTACCAAGCTCTCTCAAGTAGGATCCTAAAGTAGAAAGTCTGTATAGCCAGGAGCAGGCTTGTGCCGCCTCATGACTTATCTATTAACTGATAGATGAGCAAGATCCTGGTTTAGCCCACGAGAGTACCCATCAGGGCTTCATTAAAGAGGTAGAAGAGGCTCCTGGCTGGATTGTGATGGATTGAGGACCTCTAAAAGCACACTGGATTTGACCTCCTTAGTGGGCAAAGTATTGTCTAAAACCTCAGCCGCTCTCCGAATTACTGTCGCAAAGGAGGCCGATTCCTCAGTAGCCATATAACTAGCGGAGGGCAGCCCATTGTCTGGTGAAGTGTCCAGACCAGTGGCATGCTGGAGGTTGCCAAATATGTTGCCATCATCCTCATTCTGGTTGTCATCATCATAGTCAGTGTCCCCAGTGTCATACTGTTGGGCATAGGTGTCTGACTCAGTTTAATATTGAGTCCTGGGCAGTGGGGGATGGGTATCTGAGTCCGATAGAACTATTGGCGCCGTATACGGCATTGGTGTCATCGGCATGCGCGTCAATTCTCAAGCCGGTGGCAGTGATCGTGATGTTGGAGATGGTGTCGTGCATAGCGCCGAAGGTGGAATTACAGGTGGTGCCGGTGGCGCAGACACCGAGGAAAGGGTTGACCTGTGTGGGGTCAAGAGGCACAGTCAGTGTCGAGGAGGGATCCGCCAACAGTAACCTGACTGGGTGCCCTTGGATTCATGGGGCTCATAGGCGCTCCAGAGGATCCGGTGAAGAACCACATATTTCCTCCATGGCTGCCTTAAGATGGTGTACCTGCTGTGGCGTCGCTGTCCATTCGGGAAAGAGCCAAAACAGCGAAAATGAGGTTGGCCTCACAGTCACAAATGCCCTTTTTATTCATCTTAAGGCTGAGTCGTGTTTGGAACCGACGCATCATAGGCAGACATCAAGGGTGTCCGTGACTAACACCTGTCAGTTACAGTCACAATGCGGCTCGAAACCTGTGATTTTGAGACGAGATATTGTCTGCACACTGGTAGAAAAATTAAGGGAAAAAAAATCTCTCAATCCGACAGGATTCGAGAAGTTTTGGATCCGAGTTGGCAGGCACAGAAAGAAAGGAATTGATGTCAGTGCGCAGAGGAGGCCCAGATATAGTGCCCCAACATCACATCTGGACCTCTGATGGATACTGACGCAGAACCGCACAATGCCACCTACTGATACGCAAAGAAAGTGCTATGAAAGTGTCTGTATCCAGTCTGGCACCTGGATGAGGCATCTGCGGTTAGAAGCTCTATCAGAAAGCGCCCTTTGTTAAATATGCAATTTGGTAATTGAGTAATTGAAAAAGTGTACAATATTCAAACTGACCTTTTGTTTGTCACTCTTATCTTCAGTGGGGAAATTCAAGGTTTTTCTCAAGACATAGAACTTACATTGTCACTGGATTTAAACATAAATGTACCAATTAACAATTTCTACTCTGCCATACTAGGATGCATGTTTGGGAGACTATAAATTTAAGAGTGAAACAATCTTATTATTAGTTTCATTCTGCATGTCTCATTCACAAACATTGTCACTGAACAACCCACAAAGGTATTTAAGGTGAGCATGGTGCCTCCAAAGACTTGTCTTCCAGCACAACTGAAGAACTGTTTACATTCAGATCATATCCAGACACCTTCAGTCAATCTTTGAGTAATTTTGTATGCTTAGTCTGAAACTATAATAACCCTGAGAGCCTGAGACTGACTAAAGTTTATTTGTATGGCAATGCAAGAAATAAATCAGTGATAGTGGACTGCCTTGCTTCAGACCCCGTGTGACGATAAAGTATTCTACCAGTACATCAGTTTGTTATACACAACCATTCACATCTCAGTGAAATTATCCCCAAACTTGAATTTGCTGAGTGAGGGCAGACACAAAAAAAGTCCATGAAACCTTATCAAAGGCCTTCTCTGTATCTAGTGCCACTGCAGCTAAAGGGCTGTCAATATGTTTGGCCATTTTTGGGATGTGACAGAGCAATCGTATATTGCCACTGAAGTACCTAACTCTCATGAAACCATTTTGGAGCAGATGTATGAGATTATGGAGTACTAGGGCCCGTGTGTAAACCAAATGTTTGTGTAAATCCTGTAGTCTAGACTACTGAAGGCTAGCAGCTTAAATTTAATTGCAGAATGGGGTCTTTGTCTTCCTTATAAAACACTACAATGGTTGAATTAGATTATCTTCTCTACAGCTTGTAGAACATGATAGAGAATCCATCAAAGCCAGGCGCTTTACTCATAATAAGTAGCAATGATACCGCTTTCACAATTTCTGGGTGCTGATAGAATTACGCAGTAAAGATCTTGCCTCTGCAATGACTGATAGCCGATCCAGAGCATCCAGGAACCTAAGCAGAAGCTTGGCGATCTGGCGAGTGCAATAAGGCACTGCAGTCCTGAAATACTGCTGCAATGTCTTTTGTATGAATGTATCGTGTTTTGACTTAAAGGCTGAGAAGTGTGATTTTACCTTTAAATAATATTTTAGGACTTTCATTAGTTTATTTAATTTACACAGATTTTCAGACTTTTGAGTATCAAGCCACATTCTAGCTATTTTACTTGTATATTATTGAACTCACATTAAAAAAAATGTAATCGATCCATTGTTAGATTTGATTTAGTTTATATGTATAGCTTCTCAAGATGTTTAATATTTGTCTCTAATTTATTAAAGGCCTAAAAGGTACATGTAATGTTGTGGGCCATATTATCCTTAATTGCTCTTTGTTACATCACTTTGAGACAGTCTCATCAGAACCAATTCGAGGAGCATGAGTCTTTTGTTTATGATAGGGATAGATTAATTGTGAAGCAATTTGGGTTGTACAATGAATCCTCATTCAGTCTCTGAGCTTGGAACAAGGGTCACCCAGAGCATACGATGCTTATTTACATGCATTCTCCAAAACCAACGTATTCAATGTTAACCTCATCAGAGGAAAGGTAAGCCTCATCTCTCAGAATATAATGGATGCTGGAAGAATTCTGATGTCGGAAAGAACATATCGTGAATTCTGAATAACGGCTGTATGTTCTTCACACGTCCTATGATCAATTCTACCTTTCACTGCGATAGTCTGACCAGCTAATGAAGTCCGAAAGTTTAACCAGAAAGATAGAGTGTCCATTGTAGAGGAATATATATTTCAAAAATATAGGTCTTTAACAGTTTTTTTCTAATACACCAACCCTTCTCATTCAACTTAGAAATTACAAAGAACAGTTTAGATATGTTACATTTTAAAGTGAAAGCAGAGCACATGGAGCCTTCCACTAATGGACCTCTTATATCCATGACTTCTTTCAATGATACTTTACTTTCCTGGTACCTCAAAGTGTCTTCTTTCCACCTAAAGCAGTAGTGAAGTCCCTTCCTTCTCCTAACAGGCTTGATTTATGGTTTGACAGAGGGTACTGTGCACGCCAAATTTAGAGATGACCTCCAGGCTAACTGTCTCAGCAGTTCTTTTCAATATACAAAACGTTTGTTGGATGGCCACAATCAGTTCACCAAACATTTTCTGAGTTTTTGTTTTACAGAAACAAACTCCCCAAGCAGGAGTTTAGATCTGAAAAACAGAAAAACGAATGACCCTCACACCCTTGGAGTTTTCTCCGAGGGTGTGGAAATATTTTTTTTTTTCTGTCTATCACTGTCATCATGTTTATCTTGGCAGTGAGGGGTATGAAAAAAATACATTACACTGTTCATCCTTAGTAGAGTAGATGGTGTAATGTCCTTCCAACAGCCTCTACTCTGTCAGGCTGTCTGAGAAAGTTTTCCGTATATGGAGCCAAAGAGCACTCTGTCGACAGACAGCTTAGGGTTTGCTCATCTCTAAATCTGGTGGGCGGACTGAGGGTGTGCCAGACAGGATACTCAGTTGTGTTTGCGAAGGAGTACCCCGTCCACCAAACTCTAAATGAATCCCAAATCTTCAATGCATTTATATTATGTATGTGTCTAAAGTGAGTTGGGTGTGGAACAAAGGTAATATCTCATATCGAAGTGAAGGCATCAAATACTGGGATGTTTCCTCAGATAGGAATGACACTACAGACTATTTCGAAAAGGAAAATAAATTGCATTCGGTGCATTAAGAAAATTGTTTCACAAAAGCCAATTCCAATCAAATCTTGGATGCAAATAGGTATGGTATAAAATTTGCCCTTACAAAAAAATGTAGTGTGGAAAGAACCACAGACTAGTAACAGAAAAGTAAATAAAGCACATCAACCAGAAATACAAACACCTACAATCCCTTGTCCAACGACCCAAGAATCTCATTTATTTGACAGCCATGCAAAATCCTCCAGAGCTGGTTCCCATGAAAACATAGCATGTTAACATAGCATGTGATCTGAGATTGATCCCTAGACAATCTGTTTTCAGGCAGTGAAAGTAACTTCTTGCCACATGGAAGTGACTCTTTAACGAGACTGGTGAGGATTCATTAAACTATTCTTAATGTTAATGCCCATTTTCAAATAAGAACCAATGATACTGTTTGGTACAAGGCCTATCTCTGCCGGTGATATCAAGTATGTTAACTTCTTATCACTGGGATGAGAAAAAACATTCGAGAAAACAAAGAGACTAAATAACTACATAACCAATCATTGTTATAATCTAAAATACTTTTGATATAAATGACTAGAGTACATGGTAAGGAGAAATGACAGCTAAAACGTTAAGTTCAACAATGAAGATGTTTCCACCAGAAAGCAAGGCTGCATGCCTGCCATGTCGCAAGTAACTAATAAGCACAAACACTGATGATAAATGAAATATGCACAAGTTACTAACTTGTGTAACGATATATCTGTAAGAGACAGTAGTTAGTGACAGATTCCTTACCTTAGAATATCCCCAGGCGTCAGGCTGGATCCGGAAAGTTTTTGCGTAGCAGTACCCTTGCGCGTCGGTAGGCGGCGTCGTGCGGCTCCGCGTCCGTCGTCGGCGTCGTGATCGCCGGGATGACGTCGCGGGCAGTACTTAGGCGCCGCCCCTGCGCGCTGACGTCAGTTCTGTACACGACTTTCCGCGCCAGGAACGCAGAGCCATGCAAGAAGCTGACATAGGTGTCTGAAAAATACTAGGGCCCTGAAAGGGATGTCCTTAACCCTAGAAATCAGTTCGCAGAACGGGGAGGATGGGTGGGCGGTAAGGAATCTGTCACTAACTACTGTCTCTTACAGATATATCGTTACACAAGTTAGTAACTTGTGCATCTGAAAGAGACACGTTAGTGACAGATTCCTTACCTTAGAATAGATACCCCAGCAATACCAACCCCGGTGGTGGGTCTGCGAACAAAGATCAGACAAGGAAGTCCTGGAGGACAGAACGGCCAAAGAAGCCGTCCCTCCGGACCTGACTGTCAAGGCAGTAATGCTTTGTAAACGTGTGCAGCGAGGCCCACGTAGCTGCCTGACAGATAACCGGCAGCGGAACACCGCGGCCCAAGGCCGTGGTAGCAGCCGTTGCCCTGGTGGAATGGGCACGCAGCCCAACAGGAGGCTCCTTCTTAGCCAAAGAATAGCAGGTCTTGATGCACAAGGTAACCCAGCGGGAGATGGTCCTCTTGTGCACCGCCCGACCTTTTTGGCGCCCACGTAGCCAACAAAGAGCTGGTCATCCACCCGGAAGTGTTTTGTGCGGTCAAGATAGAAAGAGAGCGCACGTTTTGGGTCCAGACGGTGGAGCCTCTCTTCCTCTCTGGAAGGATGCGGAGGCGGAAAGAAGGTGGGCAAAGTGATGGTCTGCCCAATGTGGAAAGCAGTAACCACCTTTGGCAAGAAGGACGGACGCGTCCGAAGAACAACCTTGTCTGGATGAACAGACAGAAAGGGAGGTTTGCAAGATAGAGCCTGGAGCTCACTCACCCGCCGAGCGGAGGTGATGGCCACCAGAAAGGCTGTCTTCAGAGTCAGAAGACGAAGAGGACAGTTATGTAGAGGCTCAAAGGGAGCGCACATTAAAAGGTAAGAACCAAGTTCAAGTCCCACTGAGGCATCACAAACGGAACAGGAGGGAAGAGGTGAGTAATGCCTTTTAAGAACCTGTTAACAACAGGGGACTTGAAAAGGGAGGGCTGATCAGGGAGCCTGAGGAAGGCCGAGATAGCACAAAGATAACCCTTGATGGTACCCAGGGCAGAACCCTGTTGGGTCAGAGAGAGAAGGAACAGAAGGACCTCAGAAAGAGGGGCAGAAAGGGGATTCACAGCCTTTGCTGTGCACCATGCCACAAATTTGTTCCACCTGCAGGCGTATACCACCTTAGTGGAGGGACGCCTGGCGGCCAGAATCACATCACAAACTTCGGGAGGCAAGTCGAAAGGAATCAACTGCCGCCGCTCAATCTCCACGCAAGCAGGTGTAGACTGGACAGGTTCGGGTGGAGGACCGTCCCCTGCTGCTGCGACAGAAGATCCTCCCGAAGAGGCAGACGGATCGGGGATCTACGCTCATATTGAGTAGCTTGGGATACCAAACTCTTCGAGCCCAGTCCGGAGCCACAAGAATGACTTGGGCCCGGTCGTGCCGAATCTTCTTCAACACTCTGGGTAGAAGTGGTATAGGCGGAAAGGCGTACAATAGACCGCAACTCCACTCGTGACGAAAAGCGTCGCCGAGCGAGTGCCGCCTTGGAAATTCCAACGCGCAGAACTGATGACATTGCGCGTTCTCTTCGGTGGCGAATAGATCTAACCAAGGCTCTCCCCACTGTAGAAAGAGTCCTTGCGCCACTTCCGAGTGAAGACGCCATTCGTGATCCATCATGCACCTGCGGCTGAGTTCGTCCGCCCTGGCGTTCAGGGAACCTGCCAGGTGTTGAACCACCAGGAACATGCCCTGATGTTCCAGCCATGTCCAGAGGCGCAGAGCCTCCTGACAAAGGGTCCACGACCCCACCCCGCCTTGTTTGTTGCAGTACCACATGGCGGTGGTGTTGTCTGTGAACACCTGCACTACCTTCCCTTTGACAGAGGGAAGGAATGCCTTGAGTGCAAGCCGGATCGCCCGGAGCTCCAGAAGGTTGATATGGAGCCGGGACTCCGCCGGAGACCAGAGGCCTCTGATCTCCGCCTCTCCCATGTGACCGCCCCATCCCAGAAGGGACGCGTCCGTCGCAACTGTGTGCTCTGGCTGGGGAAGGGAGAGGGATCTGCCCATGACCCATTGCCGGTTCGAGAGCCACCACTGCAACTGTCTTGCAGTCCCCTCCGAGATCTGGACGTGATCGGACAGGTCGCCCTGGTGCTGCGCCCACTGGAACTTCAGGTCCCACTGCAGAGCCCGCATATGCCATCTGGCATGAGTGACCAGCAGGATGCAGGAGGCCATGAGGCCCAGCAGCCTCAGGGTCATCCGTACCGAAACCCAGGATAAAGGCTGAAAGATCGGAATCATAGCCTGAATATCCCGGACTCGCCGTTCGGGAGGATAGGCCCGAAACTGCGTCGTGTCCAGAACTGCTCCGATGAAAAGGAGCTGTGGAGAAGGAATCAGATGCGACTTTGGCACATTGATGGAGAACCCCAGCGAGTGCAGGAGTTCGGCCGTAGTCTGGAGGTGGGAGACGACTGCCTGGGACGAGCCCGCCTTCAGCAGCCAGTCGTCGAGGTAGGGGAAGACTGAAACCCCTGCCCGGCGCAGATGCGCTGCGACCACCGCCATCACTTTCGTGAACACCCGAGGGGCACTGGTAAGGCCAAAGGGGAGCACGGTGAACTGAAAATGCTCGAGGCCTACCGTGAACCGAAGGTAACGCCGGTGGGCCGGCAGGACGGGGATGTGGAAATAGGCGTCCTGCAAGTCCAACGCTACCAACCAGTCTCCGGGGTCGAGGGCAGTCAAGACCTGAGCTAGGGTGAGCATCTTGAACTTCTCCTTCCGGAGGAAGCGATTGACGTTCCGGAGGTCCAAGATAGGACGCATGTCCTCCTTGTCCTTTTTGGGCACCAGAAAGTAGTGGGAGTAGCAACCACGCCCTACTTCTGGGGTTGGAACATGCTCGATGGCCCTCTTGGCCAAGAGGGCCGTGACTTCCTTCTGTAGAAGCGCCAAGTGATCCCCTGACATGCGGTGGAATTGAGGTGGCATGGCTGGGGGTGGTCTCGAAGGGGAGGGAGTAGCCCCTTCGGACAATGTCCAAGACCCACCTGTCCGAGGTGATGGGACGCCAGAGGTGAAGGTGATGGCGGACCCTGCCCCCGACTGGCGTACTGTGCACCTGAAAGGAGGGACTAGGAGGGCTTGGAGGCCGCGGACGGGTTGGAGGTGGTGGCCTGACCCGCACGCTGGTTGCCCGAACCGCCACGGCGGTATCCACGTCCTCGGCCACGCGAAGGCGCTTGCTGCGCGGGCCGTTGGCCGGGCTGCGGACGTGACTGGGCGCCCCTTCCGTGGCCACGAAAGGGGCGAAAAGCAGACGTGAGCGGAGGGCGCACAACAGCAAGGCCCAGGGACTTAGCAGTAGCCCGAGAGTCCTTGAAACGCTCCAGCGCATGGTCTGCCTTCGAACCAAAAAGACCGACACCATCAAAGGGCATGTCCATGAGTGTATTCTGGACATCTCCCGAAAACCAGTGGTTCTCAGCCAGGCGTGGCGACGCAGCGCCACCGTCATTGCAAGCGATCTGCCCAGCGAGTCGGCGGTATCAAGGCCACAGCGGATGGTATATTTAGCCGCATCACGCCCTTCCGCAATGGCGCGGGTAAGCAGTGTCTGGACCTCCTCAGAACACTGCGGCAAAACAGTTGCCACCGAATCCCACAGGGAGTGGGTGTATCGGCCCAAGAGGCAAGCGGTATTAACAGACCGCAAGCCAGCACTGGAGGAAGAGAAAGCCTTCTTCCCAAAGTGATCCAGGCGCTTGGATTCCCTATCCGGAGGGGCGGTAGGGAAGGCGGTTTGGACAACCAAGCTCTCAGGGGTGGGGTGTTGGGAGAGAAACAGGGGGTCGCCCGGAGCAGGGCGATGGCGTCGGGCCACGTTCCTATCCACAGGAGCCCCTGTGGTGGGTTTGGACCAGGCACCCAAAAGAACGTCAGTCAGTGCCTCATTGAACGGCAGCACAGTCTCCGAAGAGGAGGCCGCCGGCTGAAGCACTTCAGTCAGGATGTTAGACCTGACGACCACTGTAGGCAACTGGAGATTCAAGGCTCCAGCAGCTCTACGCAACACCGTTGCAAAATTAGCCCCCTCCTCCGTTGCCACGGGAGGAGACAGCATGCCAGAGTCAGGGGAGGTATCCAGACCACTGGCATCCCCAAGTTCCTCAACCCAGTCCGGGTCAAACTCGCACTGTTGTGTGAGAGGGTCGTCAGACCCCTCCCAGCTCTCCTGGTCCTCCTCAGGTTGAAAATATGGAGGAGGAGGGACATCAGGGACCCAAGGTCTCATCGGCGCCGGATACGGCGTCGGGCGACGCCGTTCCGGCTCCATGTCCGGACCCGGAGAGAACCGGGGGACGACGCCGCCCGGAGCCCCGGACGGCGTCGGAAACGGCACCGGGGACATTGGCGTCGGCGTGGTTAGGTCAACCGGCGTCGATGGGGGTTGCGGCCCCACCGGAGCCGGGGTCGAGGCCGGGACCGGAGCCGAGGCCGGGACGAAGGCTGGTGGGACAGGCGACGCCGGGACCGGAGTCGACGGCGACGCCGGAGCAACCCCATCAGGGCCCGCGGGGCCCGGAGGCGCACCGGAGGGACCTTGAGGCCCGAAGAGGCGGGCCATGGCCGACAGGAATTCCTGTATATCGGCCTGAGTCGCCCCCGAGCCCGGGTAGGGCGGGTACTGCGGGGGTAACTCGACAGGCACGTCCGGGGCCGCGGGGGCGGTGCCGACAGGGACCTCAGCAGAGTCGCGAGACCGGCGAGGCGAAGTCTTAGAGCGATGACGCCGCTTAGACTTCTTGTGCTTCGACTTACCGGAGGAGCGCGAAGACTTTGAATCCGACGAACGGCGGGGACTCCGCGTCCGGCCCCTCGACCTCTCCCGGGACCGGGGCTTGGTGCGGCGCGGAGCCGAATGCCGGACTTCAAGGAGCTTTCGAGACCGCTCTCGCAAAGCCTTAGGATGAAGTTTCCGGCAGTCAGGACACGACTTCGTGTCGTGGTCTCGGCCGAGACAAAAGAGACACTCGAGGTGCGGGTCCGTGATCGACATCATGCGACCACATTCCTCGCAGGGCTTAAAGCCGGGCATCCCTACGACACCTTAGGAGTCGTGAAGACTCGTTGAAGAAACAGTGAAAAAATTCACCAAAAAAGATAGTCAAAAAGTGACTAGGGCACTGCTCTTCCCGGATCTGCGCTTACTGGCGCGGAAAAAGAAGAACTGACGTCAGCGCGCAGGGGCGGCGCCTAAGTACTGCCCGCGACGTCATCCCGGCGATCACGACGCCGACGACGGACGCGGAGCCGCACGACGACGCCTACCGACGCGCAAGGGTACTGCTACGCAAAAAACTTTCCGGATCCAGCCTGACGCCTGGGGATATTCTAAGGTAAGGAATCTGTCACTAACGTGTCTCTTTCAGATGGTACATTCAGTGGCATTAGAAACGCTGTAGTGCATATTGTCATAATATGTATAACTTTAACTACAGGTACAATCGTCTCTGCTGTGGGAAAGGAGGCATATGAACCATACCTATTGACATTTTACTTCACCCTTTCAGCAGGATTGAAAACACATGGTTGAGATTTATGGAAATATGTTTTAAAACAGTGTTACAAGTTATGTTAGGTCGCTGGATCATAAATGTGAGGATCCTAAAAGATGAAGTTAGGAGAAGAGGACTCTCAAACATTACGCTCTAGCCAGATGCATCTACTAATGTACTAGACTAGTTGTAAATTGTAGTCTTACCTTGCAAATCTGTAATAAGGACATTTCCGTTTGTCCATTGGTAAACCCAGTGCTGGAATGCACAGCATTTTTTTTCAATCTCTGAAGTATTCTTCATCTGCAGGTTTCCACTTTTGTCCTTTGTACAATACTTCTCAAATCGCCCTTCCAAATCATCTTCTATTGTTGCATAAGGGATGTTATTGGCAGGTCGATAGATCAAATTCAGTGGAATTATCCTACAAATATAAGAGTAATCTCAAATCTGAAACACCATGCATTTCATTGTTTAAGAGGTATCACTTCACTATGCAATATTTAATGTATTTCAATTGTGGAATAAAAATTCCTTTTTAGTTGTTTAGCTTCACAATATCTTGAATAACCCACTATCGGAAATTATTCTGGAAGATAATTGTCTTCTATTTAATACATTATCAGGTTTACAACAATTTATTAAGAAAAATACTAAAAAAATGTAAAATCTACATCAAAGTGTAAGGAACAAATTCTAACATACAGACTTCTGGAGGGCCTGTGGCGCACCAGGAACCTTGCTCCACCTTCTGTGGCTTGTCCAAAACTCACCAGGTACTGAGATGCAGTCCTGACCAACACTGACAACTACTCTGACACACAGCTGCCCAGCGGGCCGAGGTTTTCCTGAGGATGACGGACATATAGGGTTACATCGTCCGCATACATGGAGACAAGAAGGGAGCGGGCCGAAAAACCTATTCCTCTGTGGGTGTGGTGTTGCCGGAGCCTGGAGGCCAAGGGCTCCATAGCAATGGCGGAAAGCATGGGCGATAAAGGGCACCCCTGCCGGGTGCCACGAGCAATACTAATGGGGTCGCAGACCTGGCCATTGATACGGAGCCGTACCGAGGGATTGGTATAAAGGAGCTTGATCTTGCGCACGAACATCTCGCTGAAGCCCATTTGTGTCAAGATGTAAAACAAAAAGGGCCACTCGAGCGTATCGAACGCCTTTGTGGCGTCCAGCAATGCAGCCACCGCCGGAAGATTGGGATTGATTTGGTGCAAAACCGAGAAAATTGTACGGAGGCTGTGCGAGGTGGCCCTACCGGGAATAAAACCAGATTGGTCAGGAAGGGCGATAAGGGGCATAAGTAACAGAAGGCGGGAGGCGATCAATTTAGCGAAGATTTTGTTATCAATGTTAATTAGGGAAAGAGGGCGGTAGGAATCGCGGCGGTCAGCAGGTTTGTCGGGTTTGAGGAGCAAAGTTATCATTGCCTCACGAAGCGACTGTTGAAAAAGGCCATTATCGAAGGACTCATTATACATAGCCGCCAAGTGTGGTACTAGGAGATCAGCATACATTTTGTAAAATGAGGCCGGCAGGCCATCCAGGCCCGGGGCCTTATCCCCTGGTAAGCTACTAATAGCAGCGAGTATTTCCTCCCTGGAGAATGGTTCATCTAGAAATTCCCGGTGATTGTCCTCTAGCCAGACCAACGCAATGGAATCAAAATATTGATCAAAGGCCTCCCGTGGCGGAGGAGTTCCGGCAGAATAGAGCTGTGAATAGAAGTCCAGGAAGCGGGACTTAATTTCCTCCGGGGAGGTAGTCCTACACGAACCACCGTCACTAAGGGCCGTAATATAGGAAGCAGCTCGTGGTGGGCGGAGGAGATTGGCAAGAGTGCGTCCCGGGTGGTCGCCCTCACCGAAGCGACGAGCCCGACCCTCCCTGCCCAAGAAGGATAATTCGCGGTCGGCTTCTACAGAGAATTCAGTGTGTTTTTGACGTATGAATGCCAGCGTCTCCGGCCCGGGGCTTGCAGCCTGGGCGGCGTCTAGATCCTTGATTTCCGCCTCGAGCTTAGCCAGAGTAGTGCGGATGGAACGGAGGACACCGGCCTGTTTAGAAATACATTCCCCCCTAATGACGGTCTTAAACCCCTCCCCCAATACCGAGTCCACGGATCCCGTGTTTAAGTCAAAATAATTAGTTATAGCTGTATGAATTTCCGCACAAAAGACGGTATCTCGGAGGGCGTTTGGGGGGAGACGCCAGGTAAATGCTCGTTGCGGGGAGTGAGGAGGACGGAGGCGGATCTGGACCGGCGCATGGTCGGAAAAGGTGCGTGCCATGTGTGCAGCGTCTGTAAGCCAAGTCAAGGCATCTGGGGAAATCAGCCAAAAATCTTTACGCGACCAACAGCCCCCCGCGCCGGTGACACAAGTACCCTCACGGGCGTCAGGCCGAAGGTGGCGCCAGGCATCGTAAAGGGAGTGATCAATTAAGATGGATGTGAGGGGCGCGGTGGCGCGCGGGTCTGACGTATAGGAGCCAGACCGATCCAGGGCCGCTGAGAGGGTGACATTAAAGTCCCCTCCCCAGACCACAGCCGCAGGGCCGCAAGAGGAAATGAGGTGCCAAATGTGATTGAAGAAGTCAGGATCGTCCGAGTTGGGACCATAGACCGCGGCGATCGTCACGGGCTGGGCCAGAAGTGAGCCATGGAGGATAACATACCTGCCCTCTGGGTCAATAAGTGCCTGGGCGGTGTGCCAAGGAAGACCCCTGCGTATCAGAACGGAAACCCCCCTAGCATAAGCAGAGTAGGTAGAAGAGTGGGATTCCCCCCAGCAGCGCGCCTGGAGTCTGGAGAGGGATCCGGGCATCAGATGAGTCTCCTGTAAGAGACATATATTTACCCTGTGTCTCTGTAAATGTGCGTGGATCAGTCTGGCCTTACGGTGGTCATTCAGACCACAGACATTCCAGGTCCAGCAGACAATGTCAGTCATGAGGAGGTGTTCCAGAGTGTAACGCAACGCAGCGCAGCGCCACAAGCAGACGCAGCAGTCAAAACACGGTGGTCCTAAGTGCAGCGATATGCAACGCAGATGGGGGACTCCGCAGACAGGTGTAAGTAGCTCAGCAGGGACGTCCACTAACAGGGCCACATGGGGAGGGCGCTCAGGCAGCGGACTAGCAGAAGTGGCACTGAAGCGCAGGGCGCGCCGGTGAGCTGGGGTGATGCCCCATGCACCCAGACCCAAGAAGTACAACGGACAAGGGGGGGGGAGGGACCAGAGGCGTAATGTGATCGCGGACAGAGGATGACCAGTGACTTGAATCAGGGCGAGGCAAGAAGCACAGTGTAGTGTCGCAGTCTAGACTTGTGACAACAATACTTAACAGACATACGGTGGCGAACTGAAGCCACCACCCCAATAGGGGAACAGAAAACCCCAAGAAGAGACCCCCAACCCCATCCCAACCCAACCATCCCAGGCTAAGACCCATCCCACCCCCCCTACTCAACCCCCCAAGCGACCAGAAACCCCCCAACCCCACACCCACTCCAACCCCCCAATTAGGCTGAGTAACCCACCCCCCCCACCCCTGGAACCCACAACTAGGAGAGGAAAAACCAACTTTAGAATAGGGAATCATCCCGTGGGGGCATGGCAGGGCTAGGCACACACCCCTGCAATAAAGCAGGGTGGCCAAGCTTGGGTGGTGTTAAGCTTCACACAAAACAAGCATAGAGTAGAATCGATGTTCACACTTCAGTCATTATCACTTAGGCGATCTACACTGTCAGTCTGAGATTTAGAAGGAGGGGAGCGGGTCGCTTTGTCAAGCTTCTTGGCGAAGGCGAGGGCATCCTTTGGATCCGGAAAGACCAGTATTTTTGCCCCCTGACGGACTCTCAGTTTTGCAGGGTAGGCCAGTGAGTACGAGACCTCATGCTTTTGAAGAATACGCTTGGCCGGAAGGAACTCCCGCCGGGCCGCCTGTACAGTGAGGGTGTAGTCCGGGTAGAAGGAGAGTGTGTTACCTTGATGGTGAATGGTGCCCCTCTCTCGTGCCGCTCGAAGAATGGCGTCCCGATCCCGAAAATGTAGGATTTTTGCAATGATGGGGCGTGGAGGGAGTCCGGGACCGGGACGCAGGCCAAGGGAGCGATGTGCGCGCTCCACGACGAAAACTGGAGAGAGGGCATCGCCGAAGAGTTCCCTTAACAGCTGTTCTACAAAGTCCTCCATTCGTGAGATGTTGGTGGACTCCGGAAGGCCCGTAATGCGGAGGTTGCTCCGGCGGGAGCGGGCCTCCAAGTCCTCGTTCTTCTCCCGGATGACCGCCAAGACCCTGTCCATCTGAAGAAGTTTCTGGCGGTCCTGGGTGGCAGCATCCTCGGTGTCCGACACCCTGGACTCAACATTAAGCAGCCGATTGTCGTGGGAGTCAACACGGGCCTTGACCGAGTCCAGACGGGCAGAGAGTTGGTCCAATTGGGTCGCGATGCCGGTCACGGTCGACTTGACATCAAGCATTATGGCTTTCAGATCGTCATCGCGACGGGGGGGGGCATCCATCGTGGCAGCAGAGTCGGCACCCTCGGAGCCAGCTCCGTCCTGTCGGGAAGACCTCCGGAGCTCAAACGCAATCTTGGGCTGTTTTGGGTCAGTCTTCCCCATGATGCAAGACCCAGCAGACCGGAAGAAGGCCAACGGGAGGCGGAGATGCAACAGAAGGCAAAAAGAGCAAGCTGACCCCCAGTAGCTGGTATTACGAGGCGAGATGTAGTTCAGCAGAGCCCACGCAGTGGAATTAGCCGTGGTCCAGAGGGTATATTCCAGGGGCGATGGGAGAGGTCAGGGGCCGCCAAGCCAGTGGGTTCTATCTCATGAACTGCGAATCCGCATCCACAGTCACACGCAGACACCACTAGCTATTAAAAGAGGATCAGCAGCCCGAAAGGCAGCCCCAGGCACCCCAACCTGGCCCCAAGGACACGGGAGAGCAGGTCCAGCGGGAAACAACACAGGTGTAGAATTGCCGGGTGTGGACCTATCCAGTCCCACGACGCTCGTGGTATGCCCGGGAGACGAGGCGCAGGCGGGTCCCCCCAATCAGGCAGCGTCCGGATACCCACAGCACCACACACCAGCCACAGGAGAAGGAGGGTGCCCTCTGCAGGAGGGCCTCCGCAAAGGCCTCCGCAGCCAGCCGCCGTCAGCAGGAGCCTGATGAAAGGCCCAGCGCGAGGCCGGTGCCGGGAATCCACAAGGGCGGGGCCCCGCAAGGTATGCACACGGGGCCGCTCCGCCATGGTGCGCTGGAGCAGAACAAGCTCGGGCCCCACTAGCCGGTGAGTCAGAGGCAGAGTCAAGGCGGGCCGACAGAGAGATGTTGCGGCGCGGTGGCAGCAACGCAGGGGGTCCCAGCCCGGCCACAGCAGAAGGCAAGCGGGGGGGGGGGCGCGCAGCACTCAGGGGGCAATGCAGGCAAGGAGACACGGGGGGACCGCCACCCCCGTGACCAGGTCCGGACGTAGGCAGCCGCCATTGAAGACGGCCGGAGGGAGGCGGGGCAAAATAGCAGCGGCAAAGCCGCGGTGACCCGGACCCGGTGGTTCGGCCCGCGGACCCCCAACCACGCCAGCAATAGCCCCCCCGAGGCGGCGCCACTCACCGGGGACTAGGTGGTCGGACCTCCGATCCCGGTCTGCAGCGGGCGGCGCCAGGGGTGCGCGCGACTTCAGAGAAAGTCGTCGCGGCCCACACGGGAGCCGAATCACAGGCCAGGCGCCGCCTCTCGACGGCGTATCACTGCCGCCCGGCCGAGCAGGAGAACGAAAACAGCTCCCAGCGATTCCTCTCGCCGTGAGGAATAAGGACTCGAAGTCGAAATGCAGGTAGGGTCTGGAAGCCTGCAGGATTATGCCGGATTGTTAAGCTTGGCCGGCAGAGCCCACTAAAGTGCGGCCATCTTGCAGCCGGCCAAGCCACGCCCCTGGTGCAGCAAAACCTTGGAATGTACTCCCCGTATCTGAAGGGACTTAAAAAAACACCTGACCTTTTCAAACAGACTCGTAAAATCTACTCTTTCAGTTCGCTTTTTTATGATTCTTTACCCCTATCTATGCATTGTTCGGTAAGCTTCTCAGCGCCATGACAGTGCTCTGAAGCCGGGCCGGCTTTAGCGCTTGTGGCGCCCGGTGCGACAATCTTTTTCAGCGCCCCACCCCCATGACCTCCTCATCAGATTCCATCACTACCACCCGGCAAAAGGGCCCCTCATCTCTCCCTAGCCCCTCTCTTGCATACATTTCATTTGTTTTAAAGCCCTGGTAAAGGCTGGCTTTACTAATCCACTCAGCTTTCCACATAAAATACAGATCTGTTCTTTGCAGCAGGCATTTAACCCTCTGTGCTACTTTATGGCGAGTCAAAACTGCCACTAGGCAATACTCCGAACTCTCTCTGTAGCAGGAACATTAATCACAAGAGTAATCTTGACATTTTTATTGCTGCCTGAAAGCTGAGCGCCACCTACTTTTAAATCATAAGTTATTGCTAAACACAGCGCCCCTACCTGAGGTCAACTCCCCCCACTTCAGGTCAGCACCCAGTGCGGTCGCACTGTCCTAAAGCCAGCCCTGCTCTTAGGTGTATAAGCCTAGCAACCATTAGAAATAGTCGCAAATGTAAATGTGTCGGAGTTGGATTTATGGAGTTAAAAGCAAAGTGTGTCACTGTTTACATTTTTGTATGCTGAACAAAATTGGCACCAGATAATCAGGCCTGTGAACTTTGCTGCCAATAAATCATTCTAAATTTAGCTGCTGCTGGAAAAGCCCAGTTCTGAAGATAACAGAAACATTTTCTGTGCAGAGGATTGTTTGGCAGATCAGTTATCAGAGAAAAAGGCTACTTGCTCAATCTATTTGGAAACATAGCCACTGCAAATATATGTAGAAAAAGGAAGGCTTAATATTTACAGGAAGACTGAAGAAAATGACAAACTTTTGATTAACTATTTTACCATAATAAACAAGTGATTTAAATATTATGTGCCTTAATTCTCATGCATATGACTGTACAATAATGATAATCTAATGCCAATAATAAAATGTGATTGACAAAAAGAAATGTACAAAAACTAGAAAACACTCACAAAGTAACCAGTTCCTTTCATGTTGAAGTGCAGTCATAACCTCACGAATACTGCTACCGCGTAGAATAAAGGAGTCATGTGCAGATCCTTGGAACTTTGCATTGCAGTGTGTGATGATGAGGTCAGCAGTGCAAGTCATTTGAACATTGATGGAGTAGTACAGCGTTCGATTCCTGAACATCTGTTCTCGAGCACGAGGTAACACAATGTGAATGTGTGTACAATCAATGGCTCCAACAACGTATGGAAACCCAGCAATTCCATAGATTGCACTCTTAACTTTGGGTAGCACCTTTGCAGTTTTAGGGGAAATGATAAAACACTGCATATGCTTCAACATAGCACTGACTACTTGCTGCAATATTTTACTGAAGATAGACTGAGAGTACAGAAACCATGGCAACAATTCCTTGAAAAGAACCAGTTGCACAGAAGTGCAACACTGTCAACAATTTAACCAGTGGTGGGACAGCAGTTCTAATATTTTACTATTGGCTCTTAATCACACTTTATAAGGTTGAGTATGAATAATACTGTGTGAGAATCAAGTCTGTAATTCTTTAAAATATGTTCATCTGACATTGCAAAAAGATCAACTCTACATGTACTGTACTCTGCAGAAGCGCTTCTTGTACCTCCTTCTAGTTTGTAGTGCCTCATGGTATGCCACATCCTGCTGAGGGCCTACAGCAGATTGAAGAGGTACTTGTCTATACACAAGATGTAAAAGCTGTTCCTATTGCTGCCATTTTGATAAACGTGTATTCTATGAAAAAATACACAAATTACAAAGATCTAACTAGTTTCCCCTGATGAAAAGACCACAATCATTGTCAGTGATGTAAAAATGAAGTTGCTAACTTCAGCTTCTTCCAAATACCTCCAAAAACAACATGAGAAAACTGTAGGTAAGTGGAATCAAAATTAGCTTCATAACAAGTCATTTGTGGTAAAAACGAACATCAGAGGTAACCGCTGAAGGATCTCCATATTTTTGGAGATAAACTGTCAGTGTAGTAAATATTTTTGGAATATTGGGCAGGTTAAAGACACTTTTCTAAGGAACAAAACACCATGCAAATACCGATTCTGGAGGAAATACTTCAGTCTCCAAAAATGGATTTTACGCCACATTAACACACACATCAAAATCAGCACCTCAGTATGAATAAAACATATACCCTCAAATCTGCGTAAAAAGTGAATAAAGTTGAAAAATATCAAAGGTGGTTTGATTTGAACAAAAGATGATTTTTTGGGCATTTACTTTCCTTTCATCGTGGTGACTTAAATGTGTGTGTGTATTTCTCTTTTCTAATGAAGGCCCCGTAAAAAAAGGATTGAATAAGCATAAAAGATTATATTTTACTAAGGATATATAGTACTTTCACCAAAGAATGACCACAAAAGATAAATTAAGAACTGTTAAATAAGAGATGCAGAAAGTAATACAAAATCCCACTTAGAGATTTTTTTTACAAGTGTGAATGATTGCTAATCTAGGAGGAGCGTGAAGAGATGAAAGACCACTCCAAAATTTGAGAAACGTTGAAAGGAAATTACCGAAAGCCAGATAGAACAAAGGTAGGTAATAGTAAAAAGGGAAGAGTACATGATGGGTATTGAGGGGACAAGCTATTGATACATTAAAAACAGAATACACAATAACGGCAAGACAGGAAACCATTGTAAATGATTCAAGTGGAGGACTAATGAACCGTGGAGGAAAGCAGAAACATTAGACAAATAGATGTGTTAAAAATAGAAAGAAGAAGAGACGGAATACCAATTTAAAGAAAAGATTATCAACGAAGAGGGGAAAACCCAAGACTAAAATGATTATTTTTCAGTTCTAAAATGAAAGAGTACATTTGTGAAGTGAAATCCATGCAACAGAAAATATAATTCAGAACGAAAGATTACAGACTGAAAGAGAATAGGGTAAGTAAGAGGCAGAAATGTAAATGAAAAGGAGAGTCAAAACTGTGTGGGGAAATGCGCAAGCGAAAAAAGAATGTGTCATTTTAGGCGTTAGGTGCAGCAAGTGAATAGACATCCACTGTTTAACGTATACACAATCTTGTGGAGGAAGCTATCATGCCATGCACTTAGCCTCATGGACAGAGTAAAAAGGGTAGCTTTGCTTGATGCACCCAGGTAGAGAAATTAGAGGCACTCCAAACATGTGCTAGTCAGGTCAAATGCAGTACTTTCCAGGTACTCCAGGTACAGCTTTGCCTTCAATGAAGAAATCCTTAACTAGTCTGAATACCTCCTGAAAATGCACCCAATTGGTGACTTAAATCAGTGATTTGGCAGATAAAATGTAGGCCGGGCACAGAGGCAGTAGATAACTTGAAACTTTAGAAGTAGTAGAGAAGCCTGAATTCTCTGACTGTTGTGTGTGGCAGGGCTTATCTATATAATACATACATGCTACATACAATGCGTGATTATATGCTAACATGGAAGCACTAACTCTTTTAGGGTAAGTGTGACAGGCTTAGGGCCTAGAAAACTAATATTCTGAATGAAATACTAATGTGTGTACAAGATCACCACATTAATATAACCTTATTTTCAGAGCTATTTGTGCCATAAAGCAGAAAAGTTTCCATTCTCATTGTGCACGCAAGATGGCTATATTTCATAGCTAATGATTTTCTGAAAGTTGCAGAACGAAGTTACAAGGCCATCTTGCCATGCACGCATCATTTTTTGGAAGGAAGTAAGAAAAGCACAATATTCTTAGCCTTTAGTGTGCCTCTGCAACATTTGTCTGCTGTCAGTAACAGAGCTATTGTTTATTGCTATGGAGTGATGATATGAGAGGATGCACAGGGAGGATCCCTTCTTTCTCTATAGGGAATAATTGGAGGGAAGAATATAAGGAGAGAAGAATATTTTGGAAGGGCAACAAGCACACACTAGGATTGCTGAGAGGACACTTGCTAGAAAGCCAGTATCCGACTGAAGGACATCAGCTCTCTAAGGTATGCAAGGACGGATACATAACTTGGCATATTTATACTAGACACATTGCTAACTTTTCCGATAACACAACAATTATGGAGCTAACAATACATACACATATATTCACAGTGGTGGCTGCCACAAACAAAGTGGTGGGCGGATGGACGTTGTGCGGGGGGGGGGGGGAACGTTGGACGGGCTTTAATAATAATTTAAAAAAAAGGAAGACTTGCCTTAAGCTGATGGTCGCCTCGAGCCTCTGTCTTCCTGTGCTTCCTGGTTGCAGCAGACACTGGGACAGCATCACAGACTCCCTGTGCAATCCCCACGCTGCTCATATGCTATGAGAGCAGTGCTGGGATTGGCCTGAGCGGGCTGCTTTGACGCTCCGCTCAGGCACAGGGAATCTGTGCTGTTCCTCCAACCCGGCTGTTCAATACAGCTGGGTTGGAGAAAAAGTGCGCATGTGTGTTTGGCCAGCCTAAGACAGCCGGCCAAACACACATGCGCACTTAGAAGTGCACCAACCAGTCCCCCTCTTCCCTCCCATGGCCCCAGCCCCGCCCCTCCCTACACATGCTAGCTGAGCCAGCATCTGAACAAGAAAATAATGATAAAATATTGTTTACTTTTTCAGCTGCTGCCTCTGAGCCAGTGGGGCGATGCTCCTCCACCATTGCATTGGATCTGCCCCTGTATATTCATAGTTGTTAGGTGGGAACCAGACTAATCCATTCTAAAAAGTAGGGATGTGTGATGCAAAATTATTTGGGTATTTGTAATTATAATCTTTTTAGTATTACTGCTGATATTATTATGATAATTACCATCATTCGGATACACAATATTTATAAGCTGATTTTTCATAACAGATTTGTATTGCAAAATACTAACTACTGTGCGTGTGTACACTAAGCAGCAGCAAACAGCTCCAGTGCCTCAAGATACCCAGTGGTGAATTGCCACGCTCTATATATGTTTGAATGTACTGTTTCCAGGGGGCGGAAAGTGGGTTGCATAAGCATATGTATATATGTGCATATACATTCTCCCTGCAGATGAGAGTTCCTCTGACAGTGCTGTCTGATTTGTAACACTCTGAGTCTGGATGAGCCTAAATAGTCACAGATACACCACCGCACTGGAGACAGTTAGAGGCGGCCCAAAGCAATTGGTGGCCCTAGACCTGGACCGGGCGGAATTTGCACTCCTACGCCTCAAGCATGCATTTTACAACGGGGGTAAAAAAGTGCGGGAAGATGCTAGCTAATAAACTGAAGGGGCAACGACAGGCCAACTCAGTGGAGATGCTGATTTCAGAAACAGGGGAGGAGATAGTGGGGGACAGAGCGGTGGTGGACCAATTTGGCAGATTCTAAACGACCCTATACGAGGTACAGGACCTACCGGCAGGGCCCATTGGGTAGAACCTGGAGGGGGCTAACGTCACCAAACTCTCAATAGAGCAGACAACAGAGTTAGACGCGCCCATTAGAATAGAAGAAGTGATATCGGCAATTGCCAGGCTTCAAACCAATAAGTCCCCGGGCCCCGATGGCTTTTCAGCTATCTTCTATAAAACTTTTTGCAACCTGTTGGCCCCCCTCCTTACAAGGGTGTTCAACGCCATCACAGATTCCTCGACCCTCCCCCCAACAATAATGGAGGCCTCTATCACAGTAATCGCGAAGCCTGGCAAATACAAGAAGCTATGCGGGTCTTATAGACCAATCTCCCTCTTAAACATTGACGCAAAATTGTTCACGGGGATACTAGCCACGCGACTGAACCCATTGATGGCTGGGCTGATAGAGCCCGACCAATCCGGCTTTATACCCGCTAGACAATGCCCTGATAACACTAAGCGACTGCTTCACCTTATAGATAAGGCCTCGCGGACTCAGCTGGAGATTATGCTCTTTCCATAGATGCTGAGAAAGCATTTGATAGGGTGCACTGGCCCTATCTAAAGCAGGTCTTAGATCGCTTTGGGATGGGAAAGAGATTTCAATATTGGATCACTAGCGGATACGAGAGGCCCCGGGCGTCGGTGAGAGTCAATGGATGGAACTCGGAGAACTTCCCAATACGCTGCGGCACCAGACAGGGCTGCCCCTTTTATTTGCGCTCTACGTGGAGCCATTCGCGCAGAGGGTGCGTGAAGCGCGAGAAGTAAAGGGAGTGCACTTCGGCGGTGACGAACACTTGATAACCCTCTACGCAGACGACGTGATCGTCTCCTTGTTCGATCCTCGTTCCTGAGCTTCCTCCGAGAGGTAGAGAGCTTTGGCGCAGTATCAGGCCTCCGAATTAACATCTCTAAATCGCAAGCTATGAGTCTGACGGTGCCTCGCGTCATTAGAGAACACCTCTCACAGACCCTCTCCATCAACTGTAGCCCAAGCATCCACGACCTTAGCATCGAGCTCTTCCAGACGATCCAGGAGACGGTCACATTCAACTACTAACAATTAACAGACCGGGTCTGGTCGGACCTTCTCCGTTGGCAGCACTACCCGCTATCCTGGTTGGGGCGAGTAGCGGCCCTGAAAATGATGGTCCTCCCTAGGATCCTGTACGTGTTTTTGACCTTGCCTCTTTGGCCCCCCCCCGGGGAGTAGTCAAAACTATGCAGAAAGCATTTCAGAGCTTTGTCTGGGCAAAGCGTCAACCGCGGATGCGACAAAACCGGAGCTGGCACTGCCCCGGGGACGGAGGACTGGGCATCCCTTCCTTACAGAGTTATTTTCAGGCTGCTCAGCTAAGATTTATAGTAGAATGGTCCAGGGCAAAATCTGAAAAAACGTGGCTGTTCATGGATAGGGCTTTAGCAGGAACATCCCTATGGAAGATCCCCTTCATGAGAAAGATAGGCCGGCCTCCAAGCTTATACCTCTCAGCAGTTACAGAGCCACTGCTTAGGACATGGGATGCAGTGGGAACGGCAAAAGGTCTTACATCCTTCCCTTCACCGCTGACCCTAATAGTAGAGAACCCAGATTTCCAACCTGGGATGGACCGCAAAGCATTTGTGGCCTGGCAGAGCCCCGGATGCCAATCGGTGGGACGCTTAGTGGATATGGAACGCCCTGTAGCATTTGAAACACTGAAATCAGACCTGGACATCCCCGAAGAGGAGAGGTTCTGCTACACACAAATCAGACACTGGGTTCTAGGTCCCGGGATACGGGATGGGGCACAACGGCATCTGACCAAGTTCGAAAGATGGCTTCTCGGGAAGGAGACAGACAAACGAATAGTCTCCGACCTATATAAATTTCTGCTAGGCCCTGAACCTGTGTCAAAGTCCCCCGCCCAACAGAGATGGGAACGAGAACTGGGGCGCCAGCTCACACAGAAAGAGTGGCAAGACATTCATTACAGAGCCCGCCACACAACCCCCAACACCTCTAGTATGGAGACGGCAGTTAAGATCACCACATACTGGTACTGGACCCCAGAGAGACTACATCGAATCAGCCCAGGCAGAGAGAATAAGTGCTGGAGATGTAAAAGTCCCCCACAGACCCTGGTCCATATCCTGTGGGAATGCCCCAGCCTATCTCATTTCTGGGATGCTATTTTAACAGAAATTGACACACACTTTGACACCCAGCTCCCACGGTTTCCCTCCTACACTATTCTGGGACTACCTAACCCACTCATGTACCCGCTGCGCTCAAAACAAGGCAAACATCACATTGGTCCTTCGGGCGGCACATCAAGCGATCTTGGCATTGTGGGGTACTGACAAGATCCCAACCAGTCTAACCTGGCTTCACCGTATCTGGGACCTGCTGGGGATGGAGAGGCTGTCGACGTCACTTGACCGCATTTCGAGAGACATGGCGCCCATTCATAGCACTTCTCTCACAAGAATTTACCGAGTTGACATGTCCTAGATATCTTAGGTTATTAAGATTGACGGATTCCCCGGACTCCTAGCCCCATCGACATGCGAGACACAGAAGCTTTCCATGGGTCACACCACAGACTCAGTAGGCACCCAAGAGAGGGGGGGAGGGGTACAGGGTGTGGGAGGGTAAGAGGGATTTGGGGTTGTTAAAAGTTGCAAAAGCGCTGGGCTGGCCAAATGTTGACGCCACCCCAGCTCGTAAAGTGATTCTGGATGAGGATTTGCAGCACAATAAACAAATTTAAACATAAATAGTCACAGATAAAAGTGAGACACCAGCTCATTCTTACTTTCTCTATGGGAAGTAGGACAAACTCTTCAATCAATCAATCAATCAATCAGGGGATTATAAGCACGCTACTCACCTGTGAGGGTCTCAAGGTGCTGAGGGGGGGGGGGCATGTCCGCAGGTCTGCTTAGCCGAAGAGCCAGGTCTTGAGGGTCTTCCTGAAGGTGTTCAGGGAAGGGGCGCGTCTGATGTCTGCCGGTAGCTCGTTCCAGGTCTTGGCTGCGATGTGGGAGAAGGACCTTCCGCCTGCTCTGGCTCTATGGATGCGCGGGGTTTCGGCCAGAGCGAGGTTGGTAGATCAGAGGTTTCTCTTGGGTACGTGGAAGTTGATTCTGTCGTTGAGGTATTTTGGCCCGTTGTTATGCAGGCATTTGTAGGCGTGGGTGAGGATCTTGAAAGTGACTCTTTTCTCCACGGGGCGCCAGTGGAGTCTTCGTAGGTGCTGGCTGATGTGATCGTGTTTGGGGATGTCTAGGATGAGTCTGGCGGCGGCGTTCTGTATAGTCTGGAGTCTGCGGAGTAGGGACTTGTTGATGCCGGCGTAGAGTGCGTTTCCATAGTCTAGTCTGCTGGTGATGAGTGTGTGGGTGACCGTCTTTCTTGACTCATGGGGGATCCATTTGAAGGTCTTACGGAGGATTCGGAGTGTGTTGAAGCAGCTGGAGGTAACAGCGTTGACCTGTCGGTTCATAGTGAGTGTTGAGTCGAGTACGATGCCGAGGTTCTTGGCGTGGTCTGTGGGGGTAGGTGGGCTTCCGAGGGCGGTCGGCCACCAGGTGTGGTCCCATGCAGAGGGGGTGGTTCCAAGGACGAGGACTTCTGTCTTCTCTGCGTTGAGTTTCAGGCAGCTGTTGGTCATCCAGACTGCGACGTCTTGCATACCTTTCTGGAAGTTGAGTTTGGCGGTGGAGGGGTGAGGGAGAGTATGAGTTGGGTATCGTCGGCGTAGGATACGATGTTGAGGATGTGTTGTCGGACGATGGCAGCGAGGGGGGCCATATAGATGTTGAAGAGGGTCGGGCTCAGAGACGACCTTTGTGGGACTCCGCAAGTGATTTTCGTGGGATCGGAGAGGAAGGGTGGCAGTCTGATTTTTTGGCTTCTTCCGGTGAGGAATGATCGGATCCATTCCAGGGCTGTTCGTTGTATGCCGGCGTCGTGTAGTCTGGGGACTAGTGTGCGGTGGGAGACGGTGTCGAAGGCCGCTGATAGGTCGAGTAGGATGAGTGCTGCGGAGTGGCCCTGGTCCAGGAGGGTGCGGATGTCGTCTGTGGCGGCGAGTAGGGCGGACTCGGTGCTGTGGTTGCTTCGGAATCCGGATTGGGAAGGGTCGAGGATGGCGTTCTCTTCGATGAATCGTGTCAGTTCTCTGTTGACTGTCTTCTCTGCCACTTTGGCTGCGAGGGGGAGGAGCGAGATGGGTCGTTAGTTCTTTAGGTCGTTGGGGTCCGCCGTGGGCTTCTTGAGCAGGGGTCTGACTTCTGCGCGTTTTTCAATCGTCTGGGAAGGTGCCTTCTGTGAAGGTGGTGTTGATGGTGCGTTGTAGTTCGGGTGCGATGGTGGCCGTGGCTCTGTGGTAGATGTGGGGAGGGCAGGGGTCGGTGGGGGCCCCTGAGTGGATGCCTTTCATGGTCAAGGCGGTGTCTTCAGTCGTGATTGGTGTCCAGTTGGAGATGGTGGGCCGGCTGGTGTCTCTAGGGGGAGTGGGTTCGTCTGTGGCGTCTGGTGGGTGGTCGATGAAGTCGTCGTAGAGGTTTTTGATTTTGAGGTGGAAGTAGGTTGCAAGTTTGTTGTAGAGGTCTTGGGATGGGGTGATGTCTGTGGCTTCGCTGCGTGGGTTGTTGAATTCCTGGATGACACTGAAGAGTTCTTTGGAGTTGGTCGAGTTGGCGAGGATTTTGCTGTGGATGAAATTCCTCTTGGTGGTTCTGATTTGGTTGTGGTAGTCCGTCATGGCGTCCTTGTATGTGAAGTAGCTTTCAGTTGTTTTGGTGTTTCTCCAGTACTTCTCCAGGCGTCTGCAGGTGCGCCTACGATCTTGGAGATCGGTGGTGAACCAGGCAGCTTTCCTGGGACGCTGTTTGCAGGGGTGGCGAAGCGGGGCGAGCTCGTCTGCGCAGTTGTAGATCGAGGTGTGGAGTCCTCTGGCTGCGCTGTTTGCATCGGATGCGTCGGATGCCCAGGTGCGGTCGTTCCGGGTGAGGGTGGAGTGAAGTTGTTCGTCGATAACCTTGCTCCAGTTCCTTTGTGGTGGGCGTGGGGCAGGTTTGGGTGCCTTGGGTTTGTCGACGGTGAAGTGTACGCAGTGGTGGTCGGTCTATGGCGGTTGTGTTGTGTGGCTGAAGTGGACGTTGTTTCCTGCGGCGAAGATGGGGTCGAGGATGTGTCCTGCTCTGTGGGTTGGTGTGGTGATGAGTTGTTTAAGTCCGATGTCGGCGAGGTTGTCGCAGAGGGTGGTGGTATGGTGGCCGTTGGGGTTGTCGAGGTGGAAGTTCAGGTCTCCGATGAGTATGTAGTTCATTGAGGCGATGGCGTGGGGTGCGATGAAATCTGTGATAGTAGTGGCGAAGGGAGTCCGGGGTCCGGGTGGTCTGTAGACGAGGGTCCCTCTGAGTGTGGCGTTGGGGCTGGTCTGGAGCTGGAAATGCAGGTGTTCGGCGGCGAGGAAGGTTTCGCTGGAGGTGGTGAGGCGGAGGGTGTTCTTGTGGGCGATGGTGAGGCCTCCTCCTGGGTGGTTTGGGCGGTCCTTCCTCTGGATCTTGTATCCGTCCGGGATTGCGTTGTTGATGTCGGGGCCGGAGGAGGCGTTGGTCCATGTTTCTGTGAAGAAGGCGATGTCGGGCGAGAGAGAATCGAGTAGGTTCCAGATTTCCATGGCGTGTTTGTGTACGGAGCATACATTGAGGAGGATGCACCTTAGGGTGTCGCTGGTGCTGGCGTCGGGAGTGTTGGTGGCCGGGGTGGTGGTGAAGGTCTGGCGGCAGTGGAGGCAGGAGAACTGGGCTAGGGCCAGGGCTAAGGAGATTTACACAGATGCGCTTGCAGGAAATTTGGAAGTTTACAGCATGACTTTGAAACTATAATATGAATCAATTGGACATTAATGTATTTCATTTGCATAGCGTATGACACTCAATGAATGTTATTAAGAAGTGATAGGCAATATACCAGATTCAATCCAGCACAGAAATAAGTGAAACATATGTTTGCTGGGAGTTCTGGAAAGAGGTGAAGGCCAAGGGGAAAGAAAGCTCAATAACTTTTTCGAAGTATAGAGGGAATCACTGGCTCTGTTCCCAAAGAATAAATCATTCCTGTGCTTGATAATTCTGTGTAAAATCATCTGTATCCCCACAATATAGCTGGAGCTAAGGATATTTGGGAGTTTGGGGCTAGAAGATCTAAATGACACAGGTGGTGCAAAGCTGACAATTTGTCAAAGAGGAAGGTGGGGAATATCTGTGGAGAGGTGTGGTGCAGCGGCCAGGGCAGCTGACTCCTGAGCACAGCGTTCACGGTTCGATCCCCGGCTCTGGTGGCAGCTCAGCTCAGCACCATGTGACTCTGGGCAATAGCTCACTTAATTTCCACTCCGGCCCCCAGCGCCTTGAGACCCGTAAGGGTGAGTAGCTGCGCTATATAAAAACGGACTTACATTTACAACATAGGCCTCATAACAGGATGTAAGGTTTAATTTTACTCTCATGGGAAGTAAGAGTAGATTATATTAGAGTACAGGTGATATGGTATCCTTTGTTTTGGCCCAGTCTCAGTATTGCTACATCCTTCTGTACTTTCTGGAGTCTTCTTTCCTGATAATCATAAAGGTCTGGCTAACAGGCTTTTGAGCAGTCATGTTTGGAGTTCACAACCATGCTGATAGCAGGTGTTTGTAGAACTGTGTTGGTGTGTGTGTGTGTGTGTGTGTGTAGGGGTTGGGGAGAGGTTTTGACAAGTCTAAGGTAGTGGAAGACATATTAGGTAATGGCACAGTGGTTTCCATGTGGTTGACACACAACTTGAATGGGAAACTCATGTAATTGAGCCTTGGCATGAGGGGAAACATGACAATGGTAAAGGCGATTGGTGATAAAAAGGCCTGGTACTCTGACCTTCCCTTCCTTTTAACTTCAAAGTGTGACACATGTTCTGATGCCAGGCAATAAAACTATAAAAATGTAAACTGAGAGATTAGGCCAGCTCTGTGGATATATGCGTACATAAACATTGTTGCCCAAGACATAACTGCACAACTCAGCACCTTTCTCCAACATAAAATAGTATATTTTCAAATCAAACTAGTCATAGTCAGTCTACATTTGAATAGACAAAATGCTGGACCTTAGAGTCCATTTAACAACTATACCTGCTAATACCAGAATTTTGAGAAGTTCACTAACAAGAACAAGAAATATGTGAGTTCCAACTTCCTCTACAATTTCCAATCCAATTTGAGTCCAGCAAGAGACAAAGACTCAGCCTTGTTCAGTGCTAGAGAAGAGGTTGTCAGCTTACTGGAGTAGCTGATCCACCTTAACTTATGTGTAGTGTAAGGAAATGCCTTTTTTGTATGGTCACCCACAAGTTTTGGAGTGATGCTGCTGTTTTTTGACTCAGAGTGCACTGAGGACTGCTAACCAGACCTCAGTGCCAGTGCCTCAATTCTAAAATGTCTATAGTGAATTAGCTTATACCCAATTGGCATAAGCTAACTTACTTGTAAGACCCTACTATATGCGACCCAGGGCATTTAAGTGAGAGCGTCATTCCAGGGATTGCAGCACTGGTTGTGCCACCCTGGGTGTGACACAGGTAAAACGTGTCCGCCACTACAGACAGGAAGAGCAGTTTCAACTGCGAGCCCAACATTTTTTTTTAAAAACTTTATTTATCATTCAGCCAATATACATTCCCAGACAGTACAGTACGCTTCTATAATATATGCATAACGTGAGGATTGGGTGTAATATATGGTATGGCTGTGGGGCCTTACTGTGGAATACACTCGCAAAAACTGTCTTGGGTCCAGTCAGGCTCGTTTAAACACCCTTAAGCTCAACCTTGGGCAGCGATGGCTTTCGAGCAGCAAGGCTTCAACATAGGAACTTAGTGTAAAGCATTTAACAGTACCAAACAACGAAATAAGAAAGTAGCACAACATGAAAGAAACACAACACCAATTTATAAAAATAGATTATATTGTTATGAATGTTTAGAATCCGTGATAAGCAAAATCCACTGGAGGGTTCCGGAAATACAGATTTTTAAATGTTTTATCACTTTTAATATTAACTGCAAACAAGCATTGGTCAACAAAAAGTTTGGAAAGTTTTCAAAAGTTTGTAAATGTTAGTTTGGCTACTCCGGCCCAGCTTGGGCGATCAAATTCACCAGGATGAAGGTCTGCACACCAGAGTGTTTTTCAGTCCTGTTCCAAACTTTACAGCACGACCGCCATAGACTTTAATGAAGTGGCCCTGATGCTGGGGATACAGGATGAAATGATGCTCAAAGTACGTTGCTGAGCAGTCGAAGAGGGTGCCTTTGTGGTGATTCCTCAATCCATGGGTGATGTGGAGTGACAATGGCCACAGAGATTGGGTCTCTTCTTGGAGGCTGTAGAAGACCTGCTGGGGCTGCGATACTGATCTCCGAGCACAGTGGTTGGGGCGAAATGCTTTAGTGAAGGCTATTGTCCTTCTAGGGCGACCATTTCAGACTTTTACAGCACTCCCAGGTCAGGCCGACTTGGGTGCAACTTTTGGCTGTCAAAGATCAGTCTCCTGGGGTGACCAGTGGCAATCAGCAGCAGGTTCCTGGAAGGGGCTACTAACTTTCCGGTTTGGACTTCTTCAACTCTTATGTCCCTGGAGATGCTTCCTGGGGATCAGTCAACTGATCCTTGGAGTCACTGCTTTGATCTGGGGCACGACTTTTACCCACGCCAAAAGCCACAGGCGATGTCCGAACTTTGCTAGCCCAAAAGTGAAGCAGGTGCAGTCTTGTAGACGGTGCAGCCTCTTTTTGTGCATTCCAGGGGCAGCAAGGCAGTCCTTCTTCGGTTCTCGTTCCAATTTCAATGTGATCTGAGTTTCAGCGTACCATATTTAGTCCGGGAAAGTGCCCCAAGGGGACAACGCGATCACTAGCCAATGGGCTAACAGGCCCCCTCCCTTCTTTTGATGACTCTCCGGCAATGTGTGGCACCTAACTACCCCAGCGTGCACTATTCTGCCCACTCCCAAGATGTCGGCATCCTTCCTCAGCTGTTAGGAGCTTGGAAGCCCACCCAAGAGGTGAGCTACCTGTGAGCTACACGCTCATGGGAAGACCGGTTTGGGCACTGGTCCTCCATCTCTGGCCGTGTCTCCAGCCTATCTACCTAAACAAAGGGCAGCCCATCTGGAGGGTTATTGCCATTTGTGCATCAAAGGCAGGTTCGCCTTTGGGTGCTCGCCTTTTGGGCTAACACCCTGAGTGGTTTCCTGCACGGGGAGGTAACACCTCTCCCTGCAGTGGGCTGCTATTGTTGTCAAGCCTAGGAATCATTCACACTACTCCATAGGTGGGCAGAAAGTTGTCTGTGGGCCAGTGCCCGTGTGAAGCTACTGAATTTTAATAGTGATATTAAATTGAACCCGGGCATCAGGTTGGGTTTAATGCCATGATTAATTTGATACCTTACAGTACTCAGTTAGGTAATCCCATTCAGGAGTTAACCAGGCTGGAGTGCTAGCCGGTAACCCTGTATTAGCCGATGGAGCTACTAACTTTTCCACAGCAAAGCAACCTTTTGAGGGGTTTTGCTGCAAGGACACATATAAACATATACATCCCACTTAATAATATACAGGTCCCTCCCTTAGGGCTCTTTAGGCCTTACTTAGGGGAGACTTACATATATTGTTAAGGGAAAGGGTGGCTTTGCCATTAATGGTAATGACAAAGGGAAACTGGCAGTGTGATCACTGCCCTTCCAGTCTGCAGTTGCAGGCTGGGAGTCCTTTTGAACTTTGTCATACACAGGGTGGCACAATTAGTGCTGCATCCCTGAGTGGACACCCTGCCTTACATGCCATTGGTACTCTGGGTAACATATACCAGGGACTTCTATATAATTCAGTCCTTGCCAATTGGGGATAGCCAACTTGACATACACTTTGTAATGGGTAAGAACACTGCACTGGGGTTTGGTTAGCAGGCGACTCTACTTCATCTTGGATTTGGAATATCAAATAGCAATTCATAAGGTTTGTCCATGCCCCTTTCCTGGAATGTGGACATATGCTTGGCAAAAAACATAAGAAACCAGGTTTGACATCCTTTGCCCAGAAGTGAATTCTGCAGTTCCACTACCACCCTTTATTCCTGGCTCTCGACTAACCTTTCTGAACTACGCAGATGCGTTTGTGGGCATCCGAGGAGTAAAGTGGCAGGCTGACAGCTTGTGTTCTATCCGTAAGGAGGAGTAGATCCAGGGAGAGTGTGTCCTTGGATGCCAATCTCGTGGCCAATGAGAATGGGATGAGAGACAGTGTCAAATGCTGCTGAGAGGTCCAGGAGGATGAGGACTGCTGTGTTTCCCCCGGTCAAGGATCATGTGGATGTCGTCTGTGGTGGTGATGAGTGCTGTTTCTGTACTGTCACTGGTCATGAATCTGGACTGTGTGGCATTGAGGAGCTGGTGGCTGCTGAGGTAGTCGGAGAGGAATTTGTTGATTAATGTTTCTTAGAACTTTGATGGGTAGCATAGGAGGGAGATGGATCTGTAGTTGGAAAGCGTGACAGGGTCAGTAAAAGATTTCCTCAGCAGGAGCATGAAGGTGGCATGTTTCCAAATGTCCAGGAATGTGGCTGAGTCGATGCACAGAAAAGGGTTCACTGACAAAATATCAACCCCCAAAATATCGCCACACCAAAATATCGTGACCAAAATATCAATGTCAAAAATATCGTCATCCTATACTTATAATGGTAAGTACAAAAATATCGAACAAAAATATTGTAATAAATATCATTGTATTACATATCGTTTTTTAAATATATATAAATTAAAATAATAAATATTAAATATATTAAATAGCAAGATTAATTAAAAAAATAAAATAGATTTAATATATATTTTAACAAACACACATATAATAATAAATATATATATTTACATATATCTACTTAAAAAAACAATTATTAAGCTATTAGGACAAGTTACATACCTTCGGTAGCGTCTTATCTGGTAGAGACATGATCTAGCCACAGATTCCTTACCTTTGAACTTCCAGGCATCAGGCTGTATCCGGAAGATTTTTGATAGCAGTACCCCCGCACGCCGATATGTGACGACGGTCGACTCCGCGTGACATCGTAGGCGTTGGGTTAATCGGCGTCATGACGTCCGTGTCGTCTACATAGGTGCCACCTCGTCGCGCTGACCACATTACTTTTCACGACTTTCTAAGCTTCAAACCAAGAAGTCCTGCAGAACAGAACGGCCAAATAGGGCCTCTCTGCAGACCTGGTTGTTCAGGCAATAATGCTTGGCGAACGTGTGCAGAGATGCCCACGTGGATGCCTGGCAAATGTCACAAATCTGAACACCACGCTGAAGAGCCGTGGTGGCTGCATTCGCCCTGGTAGAATGGACCCTAAGGGCATCAGGAGGCTGTTTCAAAGCGTAACACATTTTAATGCAGAGGATGACCCAAGGTGAACTTTTTAGTGCGATCAAGGTAGAACAACAATGCACTTTTTGGGTCCAGACGGTGGAGATGCTCTTCTACTTTAGGATACAGAGGAGCATAGAAGGGCAAGGCGACAGATTGTCCCATATGAAAGGGTGTTACTACCTTGGGCAGAAAGGAAGCCCTACTGCGGAGCACTACTTTGTCCTTAAAGACGGTCAGGTAAGGAGGATGAGATGACAGAGCCTGCAGTTCGCTCACCCTCCTGGCAAAAGTTATTGCCACCAAAAAGGCTGTTTTGATAGTGAGCAGCCGGAGGGGACAGTTATGTAATGGTTCAAACTGTGCACACATCAAGAAGGTGTGAACCAAATTAAGGTCCCAATGGGGCATAATAAAAGGTGAAGGAGGAGACAAGTGAGTGAGCCCCTTCGGAAATCTCTGTACAAGAGGTGATTTAAAGAGCAATGGTTGGTCTGGCAACCTAATAAAAGCAGACAGGACGAAAGATAACCTTTCAGGGTGCCCAGAGCAGAGCCCTGCTGGGCCAAAGAAAAGATTAATAGAAAAATGTCTAAGAGGGAAGCAGATAAGGGGTCAACAGACCATTGTGTACAATATTTACAAAATCTTTGCTGTCGGAAGGCGTATACGGACTTTGTGGAGGGACGCCTGGCTGCCAGGATAACTTCACAGACTACGGCAGGAAGGTCAAAAGCTGTCAACTGTCGCCGCTCAATCTCCACGCAAGGAGGCATTCGGGTGGAGAACCCTCCCCTGCTGCTGTGACAGAAGATCCTCCTGAAGGGGCAGCCTGATCGGAGGATCAATGCTAATTTGCAGAAGCTCAGGATACCACACTGTCCATTCCCAGTACGGAGCCACAAGGATGAATTGGGCCCAGTCTCTCCTGATCTACTTGATCACTCTGGACGGGAGTGGTATGGGCGTAAAGGAGTACAGAAGGCCTGTGCTACACTCAGGACAAAAAGCACCGCCGAGCGAGAGCCGCCTTGGAAACTCCAACGCGCAAAAATGCTGACAATGCACGTTCTCTTCGGAGGCGAACAGATCTAACCAAGGCTCTCCCCACTGCTGAAAGAGACCTTCCACCACCTCCAGATGGAGGCGCCACTCGTGATCCGCAAGGCACTGATGGCTGAGTTTGTCTACTCTGGCATTCATAGAACCGGCCAGATGTTGAACCACCAGGGAAATGCTGTGTCGTTCCAGTCAAGTCCAGAGACACAGGGCCTCTTGACAGAGGGTCCACGACCCCACCCGCACTGTTTGTTGCAGTACCACATGGCAGTAGTGTTGTCCGTGAACACTTGAACTACCCTTCCCTTGAAAGATGGTAAGAAGGCTTGCAGTGTCAATCGGATCGCACGAAGCTCCAAGAGGTTGGTATGGAGCCTGGCTTCCGCCAGAGACCAGAGTCCTCTGATCTCCACCTCTCCCGGATGGCTGCCCCATCCCAGAAGTGACACGTCCGTCACTTCTGTGAGTACTGGGTGGGGAAGGGAGAGGGGTCTGCCTCTGATCCAATCACTGTCTGTCAGCTACCACCGCAGGTCGTTTGCAGTGCCCTTCGATATCTAAACCAGGTCAGTGAGATTACCCCGATGCTGTGCCCATTGGAACTTCAAGTCCCACTGCAGAGCCCCCATGTGCCATCTGGCATTGGTCCACAAGCAGTATTCAGGAGACCATGAGGCCCAACAGACTCGGAGTCATTCTCACCGAAATCCAGGATAGAGGCTGTAACATCGGTATCATAGCATGATTGTGAGAGGCTGGCTTAGTATAAGGTGCTCACTTATGTAAGTGTAGCACCCTGCACTAATCCAGATAACCCTTATCATGATTTTAGTGGTCTTAGACAACCGTAGAAAGTTCTCTAAGTGGTAGCTGTGGAGAGCAGCCTTCAGGCTTAGTCCAGAAGGAGTGTAAAGCAGCTTGTTTTACCAGTACTTAATATTATGGTATAGGTTAAGTGAAGAAGAACCACACAGTGCAGTTATAAAAATATATATTTATTATAAAAACTCACTAACACATTGCAATATCTCCTACCCGGAGATATAAACACAATACACACAAATACTTTGGAAATAGAACAAGTAAGTAGCACAAATACACAGTGGTCTCCAGGGGAGACCAAACCATATACTAAAATAGTGAAATGCGAACAACGACCTAAGTCGAGACTGGACCCAGAAGACGTAGAAGTGTTGGGGACCCAAGGAACCACCCAAGGTAGGTACCCAGGAACACCACGAAAGCCATGTGCAGAGTGTGAACACGACCGCGTGATCAACACAAGTCAATGGGGAAGTCACGGTTTCAGTTTTAAAGAAGAAGCACCCTTCCTAGAGGACCCTGAAGAAACCCCGTGAAAGATGGAAGGTTGGAGAGTCTCCCCACCAGTGGATACCCCAAGAACCAGGATACCTACACCAGGGAAGCCTGGTGCACAAGTGATGTCGGAAACCGCCGTAGACCACAATGGAGGACTTCAAGAAAGATGCAGCTGGTGAAGAAGATGAAGGAGTCCTGTGGAACCCAAAGGTGTGCTCAAGATGAGAGGTACCTGCAAGCAGAGGGGATAGAGTCTACGCCACTCAGAAGTGACCAGGGGGCACAGAAGACGAATGCCCACCGACGTCAGTATATGCAGGAGAGTTGACGGTGCCCTTGAAGATGCAGCTGTGCGGACCAGGCAACGCTGTGGAAGACCAGGAGCCGTTCACGAGCTGTCCCACGTCAGATGTCGAGAGCCAGGGGGTCAGTGTACGGCAGGGGCACCAACAAGCCTTGGCAACGGCAACCAACATAGTAATCAAAAAAGGTACAGTGTCGGGACCAGCAAGGTCCAAGTGACTCACCGCGAGCAGGTAAGTTAGAGCAGGCTCCGAGCAAGCAGGGGAGTCCACTGGAGCCAAAGAAGACCCTCAAGAGGACCCACGGGCCAAAGGCGCAGGAGTCGCAAGAGGACCTCGAGCAGCTCACCAAAGGATGAAAGCCCACGGTGGAGGGGATGCGGTACAGGCGAAGATCTTGGCGACAGGAAATGCTTGAGGCTGGAGCTTCTTGAAGCCCGAAGATCTCTGGAGGAGAGAGTCAACAAGCCTTCGCAACGGCAAGTCGACGCAGTGCATAGGGGTACTGTTCCAGCGGTTCCGACGAGGGATACTGACTTCAAACTTGCTGTGAAGACAGGGCAGGCCTCGAGGGAGTTGCAGAACCACCACCTGTGTTGCTGAGCCTTCCGGAGCCCAGGATCAGTAGACCGGTCAGCTGCGTTGCGGTGCCTGCAGATGCAGGGGAGTGACTCCTTCACTCCAAGGGAGATTACTTCGGGTGTTTTGGATGGCCACAGGCCTGGTGAAGAACCTGTATGGAGCACCGGCACAGACGTTGCAGAAGACTGGCAGGACAACGAGACCAGGAGCAGCAGGAGTCTTCCCAGTTGCAGTCTCAGTTCCCTAAGCGGAGTCCAGCGAAGTCCAGAGTGCCCAGACGGTTGAAGTTGAAGTGGTTTCGGATCTGAATCTTGTCCCACGACGAATCTAGAGACCCACCTACAGGTAAGCCCTTAACTACCCTGTAGAAAGGGTTGGGACGATTCAGGGGTCCCTCCCAGAGAAGGGGCTGGACAGTGGGGAGGATACTCCTTTGTCCAGTTTTGTGCCAGAGAGGGAGCCAATGGCTCCCTGAACTGGTTCTAACTGGAGTATGCAAGGAGGGCACCAAATGTGCCCTTCAAAGCAGTCTAGTGGCGCTGGCAAGCGCCCCCACCCTGGCCCAATACACTAAATCCTGTCTAGGAAGTGGTCGCACCTCCGTGGGACAGGAAACCTATTATCCTGCCTTACCCTGCTCTAGCCTGGCTCAGCAGCAGGAGGGCAGAATCGTGTCTCTGGTCGGCAGCAGCCATAGCTTGCTGTTCGGGTCTAGAAAACTGGTACCGGGAGCACTGAGGGCCTCCTGGAGGAGCTTTACAGTGCATCGAATCATACCTCCAACACTGTTTACGGTGTTTGATTCCAACATGTTTGATACCAAACACAACAGGGTTCGTTACAGCCAGTTTAGAGATAGCCATCGCGTAATGACGCATGGCCACTCTATATATCGTAATGGCTGATGCACTTACAACCTGGGAGAATGGACTCCGAAGGTTGTAGGGGTGTCCTTCTCATGCAGGGGCACCCTCACACTTAGAACCGAGCACCCTGCTTTCAGGATTGAAAGGCCTGCCTTAGGGATGACTTATAGTTTTTAAGTGCAGTGACCTCAGATATAAGAAAATCTATATCTGTCGTAAGTGGCGCTAGCACCAGCTTACAAAGGCTGCAATGGCAGGCCTGTAGTCACAATTAATTTGAGTGGTCTCCCAAGGGTGGCATAACACATGCTTCTGCCCATGGGGGACCCCTGGTGCACCTATGCCCTGGGTACTTTAGTACCATATACTAGGGACTTATAAGGGTACATCAGTAGCCATTCTGGTGGGTACCTAAGTACTCACCATGTTCAATTTAGGGAAGAGCACAGAGACTAGGGTCCTGATTAGCAGGATCCCAGTCAGACTATTCAGTAAAACATAATGACACCAGCAAAAAGTGAGGGTGACTATGAAAGCAGATCCTACTTTAATACACTGAATATCCTAGACTCGCCGCTCGGGAGGATAAGCCCGAAACTGCACCTTGTCCAGAACTGATACGATGAAAAGGAGTGTCTGAGAGGGAGGCAGGTGTGACTTCGGCACATTGATAGTAAACCCAAGCGAATGCAGGAGGTTCACCGGAGTTTGGAGGTGGGAGACGACTGCTTGGAATGAGCCCGCCTTCAACAACCAGTCGTCGAGTTAGGGGAAGACTGGAACCCCTGATCTCCGCAGATGGGCTGCGACCACCGCCATCACCTTTGTCAACACCCAAGGGGCACTGGTGAGGCCGAAGGGGAGCACGGTAAACTGAAAGTGCTCTTGGCCCACTGTAAACTGCAGGTAGCAGCAATGGGCAGGCAGGACGGGTATATGGAAATAGGCATCCTGAAAGTCCAATGCTACCATCCAGTCTCCCCGGTCCAAGGCACACAGGACCTGGGCACGGGTGAGCATCTTGAACTTCTCCTTTTTGAAGAAGTAGTTGAGGGCTCTGAGGTCGAGGATAGGATGATGGCCTCCGCCCTTCTTTGGAACCAGAAAATAGTGGGAATAGCAACCACTGCCTATTTCAGGCCTGGGAACCCTTTTTATAGCTCCCTTGGCTTCTTTGTGGAGTAGGGCAAGGTGATCATCCGTAAGCCAATCGTAAGTTGGAGGCATGGAGGGAGCGGTAGTCTCAAAGGGGAGGGAGTAGCCCCATTGGACTATTTGCAACACCCACCAGTCCGAGGTGATATCTCCCCAGTGGTGGAGGTGATGGCATATCCTGCCACTAACTGGACGGTCATGGTCCGGAGGGATCGGACTGAAATGGTTTTGAGGTGGAGGAGGGGTTTGTGGCTTGACCTGACTTCTGGCCACCAAAGTCGTCAGCGGGGGCAGGTGGGCACGGTGGAACCCGTCTTTGCTAGGGTAATTTCTAAGCGAGCAAGGTCGGAGATGGAAATGTCCAAAGGCAAGCAGAGTCTAAGCTCCGCAGTAATGTGGGGGGTGAGGAAGAAGTAATCAATAAATGAGAATAAGGAGTGGACATGGGAATAAAAGGAGTAATCGCGAACCCCGGGGTGACAGTATCTCCAAGCATCCACCAAACCCAGGTCAGTGAGGTCGCATTTGAGGGCGGTAGACATCGCTCCCACCCACTGGTAGGAAGTGGCACTGCGGTTCAGTTCAGGATCCCACACTAGATTAAAGTTGCCCTCCACCACCATGTCCCCGCCAACCTGTGTCACGTCATCCCATAGGGTGGATCTGAGTATGCATCTTGGACTTAGTTAGGGTTGTAAATATTCAGGAGGGTAAGGGGTTGGGTCTCCGTTAGACGGTGAGTTTTAGGAAGCAGTCATTATCATCCTGCACAATGTTTGGTATCTTGGAGCAAAAGGAGGCTTTGCGTAGGATAGGGACCCCAGCAGTTTAAGTTGTGGCGTGTGCCCAGTAGCTAATAGGATATTTTGGGTGGGACATGCGGAGAGCATAGCGGCAGAGAAAGTGGGTTTCTCGGAGGAATATAACATTCGGGTCATGCATAAGGAGGTAGCACCATATCTGGCGTAGTTTGTTAGATGCATTCAGTCCCCGTGTGTTAAGAGATGGGAGTTTAATATGTGGGTAGCTTAGGGGAATAGGTATAGCAAAGCAAGTCTTCCCAATGTTCTCAACAACGTAAGAGGGAGAAAAAAGAAGTTAGAGAAGTACTCAACAGGGCGAAACTGCTCCACTCAAATCTTGAAATGGCCTGTGCTACCGCAGGAGGGCCATTCAAGAGAAGTCACTCTTAGATGGATTGAATCGATGGGGGTCGTGAAGAAGAATGGAGTCTCAAAATCTCTCGGTCCTGCTGCATGCAAAGGGCCGGGGGTGGAGAACAGCCCAGGAGGGGCACCAGCAGTTCTGGGTTGACAGGGTAGTTCGTTCTCCTCTGGATGAGTCGCCGCCAAAGGCAGCATGGTGGGTCCATTGACCTGGTCCTGGGTGATAGCGATAGGCATCGGGATCCAAGCAAAAGTACAGCCATGGACATGTGGTTAAGCAGTTCCTGAGGGATGTACCCAGCTTTTTGTTGTCAGGTGAGACTCGGCAGGGAGCTTGATCTAGACAGAGCCAGATGTCGAGGGGCTGGGCGAGGGTCCTCTCTCCAGGTTGCCAATGTGCTGGATGATATCCTGTTTGGCTTCTTGGGAGGCCCTGCCCCTTTTGTGTTTGTGGAAGTGAGAGGCCTGTACTGTGGCCCACCACAGTTTTAGAGGTGGCTGACTGGGGGAGCAAGGTGGGTGCAGATCATCACCATCCGAGTCAAGTGTCAAGCCCAGGACTATGCCCGCCTTCTTCCTCAAAGCCTGGAGGACAGCATCTTTTTCGGTGAAGAAATGGCACGGGCAACGTCTAGGCGACCTGGAACTGGGGCCACCTGGTGAGCTCTGTCCAGCGCCGGGGGGAGGCATTGACGTCACTTCTGATCGCGTGGAGGAGGTCAGCATTGAAGGTCATTATGTTCATGCCCCATGGAAGGCCCCTAATGCAGATGTTGTTCCTCCTGCTCCTGTTCTCAGGTCCTCCAGCTTCAATTGCAATTCAATTTGCTGCTCCTCTAGGGCTGAAACTCAGCGCCATAGTGTTTCCTGTTTCTCAGAGCGGGTGTCAACAGTGCGTTCCAGGTCACCCTTGTGTCTACCAATTTTAGTGACCTTGCGCTTGAGTTTGTGGAAACAGGTCTTGACATCCGGCTTGAGTGAGCCTCTTCAGAGCTGGCCCCTTGAGAGCCACCGGAGGAGTCCATATTGGCAGCAGTTGTCTTCTGCCACAGCAAGGTGACTGGATTGTCTCTGCTTTGGCTGCTGAGGGTATCTTTTGCAGACCTGCCCTGTGTCATGTCAATGCGGTGAGTGGCGCTCCAGTACGTGCCTAAGCTCAACAACTTTGGGTGCTGAAAGAGGGCTCCGGGTAGAACAGAGGGCACGGTGGGCAGAATCCACACCCTGTTACCTCCACTGGCATAACATAAGCCCCTGCAGCCCCAGTGGTGCAGGGGGGGTGGGTGGGCTGCTCCACAAAAGTGGTAGCTGGTGGCCAGGGAGGGGGGCCCCCCTCCATGTATTTTGCAGGGGGGCACCTCAAGTTTCATTACACTACTGGTCACCTCCGCAGGACGTATGGCAAAGAGGAAACAGGGGCCTTCTAGAAGGGTTTTTTTTTCGGGCAACGGGGGTTCCACAATCTGCAAGGTGCAGCAGAGGGCCTCCCCCAGCGAAGGGCCTGGTGGCGGGCGCACTGTGTGTTGAGAGTCACAGGTCGGGAGAGAGAGGGAGTAAGGGGTCCACAGTCCAAAGCCTGGAAAAGGCGCTCAGATCAATGCCCCAGGATCACCGCCTCTGTCAAGGAGTAGAGGGGCTGCAGGATAGAGGCCAGTAAGCAGGAGTAAGCCCCAGAGGCTGACAAGGGCTACTGCACTGCCAACGGGTTCCAAAGGCTCCAGGGGGCGCGATCCAGGAAACACCCAGACAATCAGCAAAGTCGCATGAGCCCAGAATAGGGCTCTGCCGTCAGTCTCTGCTTCATCAATCCGCCTTCGCCTCTTCAAGGAGCAGAACAGAGAGCCCCCAACCCAGCAAGAAGGCCGGGCACAGGGCTGGTGGGCACTATGGAGATGGTGCGTTGACTCCCAGGCTGCAGGGTGCGAGTGCCGTCCTCAAGGAAAGCTGCAGGCAGCAGAGAGGATATAGTGCAGAGGAGTACAGTGGGGCCAAAGGAGGGCATTCAATGCTGTCCAGGGCTTCAGCTGCAAAATGGCAAAACCCTAGAGAGCCGGGGGTCACAGCATAGCCTTCGCAGCTGGGGCAGGGCCGGACTGGGAACCGAAACCGGCACTGGTAAACTGCTCGGCCGGCCCCCCTGTTGTGCTGGGGGGGTGGTACGGCCGAGCTGTTTTCTAGGGCCGGTTTCAGCTGATTTTGTTACAGGGGGCCGATATTGCTGGCCCCCAGTAACAAAACCGGCCCCCACCCTGGCGGCCCACCGGGTAAACGCCCGGTGCCCGCTACGGCCAGTCCGGCCCTGGGCTGGGGTCCAAATGCTGCAATCTCATCCCCCCAGGCCACAGCGCAAAACAAGGCCCAGAAAGCAAATCCAGCAAGGCCTCGGGCTGCCCATGAGGTTAGGCCGGGTTCGCAGGTGACAGTTACGCAGAGTGTGCCGGGTACAGGCAGGCTGCGCCCCCAGGGGTCCCTTCTCACCTGGGGGGGGGGGGTCAGTCGCTGATGTGATGCCAGGGCCAGAAGAGATCTCGGGGGTGTCACAAAATGTCCCACAAGCCTCTCCAACTGGAAGCCGCTAGCAGTCAATATGGAGGTCCGGTCATTGTAGGGGCCAGACAGAAAGTTCAAGGCCACAGCAGGACCCACCAGCAGTGTCCGGAGTCCCGCCTTAGGCTGCCTCTACTCCACAGCTTGGCCCCAGCAGCTCCTCACTGCTCAGAAGGGGAGGCAAGGCAAGATTGCAGTCCCTGCCAACTGCGGGAACGCGAGCAGGCTGCAGGAAGTTTACAGAGGGGAGCTCACCTGGTGGGGGCCCACCATCAGTCCACAGGTCACGGGCAGTCTCCACTAGGACTGTCGCGAGGCCCACAGAAGTTAGCCCCGATCTTCCGCGGCACAAGCCCCAAAAACGGCGGGCAGGACACAGCTCCCGCCCGGGTTGAGCAGTGCCGCCCTGGGGTGTTTTGGCAGTAATCAGGCCCCAGCCATCTGTTCCAGAGGGTGCCCCTGGGCTACGACACCCAACAGTGCCATTTGAGCAAGAAATAAGCATAAACGGCAAGTGGGAGCCGGAGCTGAAGAGAGGCACGTCCTAATTAACCCTGCACCAGGCCACACCCGAGGTACAATTTTTAATGGGAAACTTGGTAGGAAATGTCTGGCTCTCTACAGATTCCAGAAGTGTTCCACACAGAAATGTGATGAAAATGTGTGTTTTTAGTCAGAGGATGAGGTCTGCAAAGGCTTCTGGGTAGGAAAACTAATGCAAATCTCCCCACCCTGGATTCCCCTGGGTGTGTAGTTTAAAAAAATGTACAGGTGTGCTAGGTTTCTCTAGGTGCCGCCTGAGTTAAGCCCAAACTCCACAGATACCCACATTGTAAGAAAGGGTCAGTTTTCAGTGGTAAAATGTGATGTGTCTATGTTGCATTTTGGGTCCTTTCCTGTCACAGTCAATAGGCCTAGCCGCAAAAGTGAGGTACCATTTTTATTGGGAGACATGTGGGAACACAAAATAGTAGAACATTTGTTATTATCAACTGGATGTGTCCGCATTCGTGCCTTCCAAATGTAAGTCAATGTGGAAGAAAAAAGACATTTTGAAAAATGCCCTCTGAATCCAATGCTAGTATGGGTACCCACAAATTCAGAGTTGTACAAATAAGAAAACAAGTTACTTACCTGTAACTACAGTTATCCAGTATTGGTATCTTTCATAGATTCACATGCCTGAATCATTCCACGTCGTCGAGGCGGGAGTCCCACGGTAAATTACAAAAGTAGTGCCATAAGTAAATAGTAGTAGTAGGCTACCAAGGAAAAGCCAAAGGCCTAAAACTTAGAAGCCTATCTACATCATTATAGTAAAAAGAACCAAAGGGTAGCTCCAACCAATCAGCTACCAGCACCCTCTAGAACACGTTCAGCAGAGCCAGTTCTCCTCAGATTTTCTTAGCACAAGAGGGAAGTAAGATTCCCAAATCATAAAGAACTGACTCGCCGGGGAGGACGGTGGGTGCATGTGAATCTATGAAAGATACCAATACTGGATAACTGTAGTTACAGGTAAGTAACTTGTTTTCTTATCCAGTATTGGGGTATCTTTCATAGATTCACATGCCTGAATCAGAGTAGCAAGCAGTAAGCCAAAAGTATTGTCGTTTGCGGATGGTGGGAGACAGGTGTTCATAAACTTCCAAAACGCATCCATAATGGTTGAGAAATTTGTAACATACGCAATCCTTTAAGGAATTAAAATGCATATTAAGAAACATTACCGAAATAAAGCAAGAATATTAACATAGAAATATATCTATATATCCAGCTATTAAACATATAAAGAAGCATGTTACATGAAACATGGTAGCATATAAGAGAGAAAATACCTGAATCTGACCTTAATGAAAGAGATGGCGTAGGACCGCTTGTCCAACAGCTGCATCATCTTGTTGTGCAGATTGCAGACAGTAATGCTTCGTGAACGTGAGGACATTTTTCCATGTCGCAGCACGACAGATGTTCTCCAGAGTCACTCCAGCAAACAATGCTGTAGAAGCTGCCACAGTCCTGGTAGAATGAGCTTTAACCTTTCTCTGCAAAGGTTTGTTGGCTTTGTCATGGCAGAAATGAATCGTAGAAGCTAGCCATCTGGCTATTGTTGCCTTCGTTACTGCAGTCCCAAGTGTCGCTTGACCATAGGCCACGAACAATTGGTTGGATCGCCTGATGTCTTTAGTCTTCTGTAAGTAGAATTTTAAACAACGGTTAACATCAAGAGAGTGCAAAGCTCTCTCAGCTGGAGGGGATGGATCCGGAAAGAAAGTTCTTAACTTTACCGGTTCATTCAAGTGAAATTGAGACGGTACTTTAGGGATGAAACTAGGATTTGTTAGAAGAGTTATGTAGTCCTTAGTGAAGTGTAAAAGGGTTCTGTGATAGTGAAAGCTTGAATTTCACTAACCCTTCGTGCAGACCTAAGAGCCAGGAGAATGGCAACCTTCCACGTGATGAATTTGAGATTAGCTTTGTGGATAGGCTCAAATGGTCGTCTCATTAATTGCGCCAGCACGGTATTGAGTTCCCAGTCTGGAGGGGGAGCCCGCACTGGAGGAAAAGCTCTGAAGAGTCCTTTCATAAATTGTTTGACAAGTGAATATGAACACAGAGAAAGCAGTTTGGTGCACTTTCTGAATCTGGAGAGAGCAGCAAGATGAACCTTGACCGATGAAAAGGTAAGCCCAGATTTGGCCAGGGATAGCAAGTAGGGAAGAATTTGTTCCGCAGGAGCTTGAACTGGGTGGATATTATTCGCCTCGCACCAGTAACAAAATTGCTTCCAATTTAAACGATAAGTTTTGATTGTACTCTGGGCACAAGATTTGGCCAAGATCTCACGACAGTCCTGAGAGATGTTAAGGTCCTTGAATTCTAAGAAATCAGGAGCCATGCGTGCAAGTGTAGTGACTGTGGGTCCGGATGAACCACTTGGCCCCTGTCCCTTGACAACATCGTGAGTGTCGGAATAAGGCGAATAGGTTTGTCCTGAGATAGTAGAAGAAGTTCCTGGAACCAATACTGTCTTGGCCAACGGGGTGCAATCAGAATGAGACGGCAACCCTCCATCTTCATCTTGCGGAGTACTTTCGGGATCAATGGTATTGGGGGAAAAGCGTATGCACAAATCCCTGACCATCGCATGGACAGGGCATTCCCCCTGAGCCCTGTTGATGGAACCTGCTGGCATAATATTGGCATTTCTTGTTCTCCCTCGTTGCGAATAAATCCAGTGCTGGTTTGCACCAAGCTTGGAAGACTCTGTTCACCTGCTTCTGCTCCAGTTCCCACTCGTGACAGTCCGATAGAGATCTGCTCAGCGTGTCGGCCAGAGTATTGTGGAGACCCCTGACGTGTTCGGCCTTCAGGGTTATTCTGTGGAATGTGACCCACTCCCACAACTCCTGAGCCTCCTGCGAAAGCATTGGTGACTTTGTTCCTCCTTGTTTGTTGATGTAGTACATGCTGGTCATATTGTCGGTACGGACCAGCACTGAGGAACCCGCGATCCTCGGGAGGAACACTTGCAGAGAAAGAAAGATGGCGCGGAGCTCCAGCCTGTTGATATGCGGTTGTCGGTGCACTTGAGACCATTTTCCTTGAATCTGCAAGTCTTGCAGATGACCTCCCCATCCCTCCATGGAAGCATCAGTTGTTAAAACAGTCTGGAGTGGTTGGTATGAATGTGAGACCTGGGGCCAAATTCGCTGTCTGAGACCACCAATGCAGAGAGTCTATTATGCGCGACGTGACCCTGATGGAATCGTCGAACGAACCCACGGCTTGTTGCCATTGAAGATGTAATTCCTCCTGAAGAGGTCTCATTTTGAGCCGTGCCAAGGGTATGAGGTTAATCGCAGAGGAACACATCCCTAGAAGGGAAGCAAACATCCGGACAGAAACTGACCTTTTTGAAATTGAGATTGCCAATTTTTGGAGAAGTAATTGGCGGTCTTGTGACAAGAATGCTTTGCACTGCACCGTGTTCAGCATTGGCCCGAGAAAAGGAATGACTTGTAGAGGACGCAACTGTGATTTGCTCTGGTTGAGAGTGAGTCCCAGAGAAGAGAAGAGATGGAGACATGTTGCTGTGGCCTCTTTGGCTGCTTGCTCCGAAGGACCTTTGAGCAGCCAATCGTCGAGATAAGGGAACACCTGTATTCCTCGAGATCTCAACGTCGCTGCCACTGGTGCCAAGCACTTTGTGAAGATTCTTGGTGCCGATTTCAGCCCGAACGGGAGCACCTTGAACTGATAGTGGACGCCAGCCACTGTGAAGCGAAGATATTTGCGATGTTTGGGATGGATAGGGGCGTGGAAGTACGCATCTTCCAAATCCAGAGAAGCCATAAAATCTCCTTCGTTCAGACAGCTTAAGACCTCGGAAAGTGTGACCATCCGGAAACTTTGCTTTTTGAGGAATTTGTTGAGCTTGCGGAGGTCCAGAATCGGTCGCCATTCCCCTGACTGATAGCGAGGAGGGCTTTGATAATGTGTTTTCCAAATAAGGACTCTCCGTCATAGGCCATGTCTAAGATCTTTGTTTGCACTTCCGGCCTAAAAGAAGTGGCCTTAAGCCATCCCTGGCGTCTAAGCACTGCAGCACCTGCAAGCCGACGAAAGTTGGTGTTCGCAATGTCCAGCGCGCAAACTATGATCTCAGATGCGGCTCGTTCTCCCTCCAGAAGAATCTTCCTTGCGTCTTGTCTACGATCCTCAGGGATGAGGTGAATAAATTCTGCCATATCTGACCACATCTGACGGTCATAACGGCCGATTATTGCCAGAGAATTCGCAGCTTTAATAGAGGCCGCTGCCATAGTGGAGAATTTTTTACCTATAAGATCCAGTCTCCGTCCTTCTTTATCAGGCGGTGTTGTTATAGGCGTCGCCGGATTTTTAGATCTTTGCTGGGCGGCTTGAGAAATCACTGATTCTGGTTGTGGATGACCAATCAGACAAGATGGAGTATTAGCAGGAGCACAGTACTTTTTCTTAATGCGAGGAAGTACAGCCGGAATGGACGCAGGCGTTTTCATGATCTTAATTCCTTCATTCCAGATATAATCAATGATAGGAACAGCTCGCGTGATCTTTCTAGACTCTTCTTTGAAATCATGCAAAAAGCAGTCTGTCTGCTCTACTGTAACAGGTAATTTGAATCTAGATGCTGCTCGCTGCATCAAATTATGAAAGCCCCCGATGTCCTCAGGGGGAGAATCAGAAGGCTGAGGAAGGGGTGGAGAAGGCATCGGTATGACATAATCGTCCCAAGGATCCGTGACATTAGTCTTGTCATGTAACTCACCCTCTTCAACCTCCTCTTCCGAGAATGCAGTGTCATGGTGCACTTGTTCAGATGGACCTGAAGGATGAGGCGGCGAAGCAGGAATCTCAGACTGAGGTAACGAATCCGGGATCCTCACTGGTGGAGGTGGATTTTCTGGGACAGCCTGTTGTGGGGGAAACCTTTGACGGTAGTCCGCCAGCATGGCCTGGAGATCTTGAATGAGCGTTGGAGGAAGATGGCTCATCTCCTTGTGACGCGACTCCCTTGTAGGAAATCTATGGTATGGGGTCATAAGTTCCTCTTGATAATAGTGCTCCTGGTATTCTTCGTCATCATCGTCTTGACACTTGATGTTAAGCTCAGAGGGATGGTGAGCTATGCCAAATGGTCCCTCCTCTTCTTCATCGTCATAATCCTCATCGTAAGTTTCCAAGAGGTGAGACGGCAAGAGTGGAGATATTTTACAGTAATCCTGCCTTTGAAAAGTTTTCAATTGAAAAGATGCAGATGATATGGGCGTTGAATGTGAAGGCAAAAGTACCACTGCTGATTCCTGAGAAACTGGTAAAATCGTCGTAGACGAGCTCTTTGTCGACAGGCTCTTCGTCATCGATGGGATTTTCGTCAACGGGATTTTTGTCGACGGGCTCTTTGTCGACGAGGTCTTCGTCGTCAACGGGGCCGTCGTCGCCGATGGGGCCGTCGTCGACGGACTCGTCGTCGACGGGATCTTCACTGATGCAGTCGTCGACGATGACATCAGTACCTTTGTCGACGGTGGAGGCTTCGTCGATGGAACCTTCGTCGATGGGCTCGACGTCGACGCGGTCGTCGACGGGGACTTCGTCGATGAATTCCTCCTCGACGAGTCTTCAAGAACAGGTTTTTTAGTCGTGACAGAAATCTTAGTAGATAAAATGGGTGTAGTAATGGCCGTCGTCGAGACAGCCGTCGACGAGGGGGCAGCAGAAGTCACAGAAACCGTCGACGATGGAGTCAACGTGAGAGTTTTAACCTGGGTTTTACTCACGGTTTTTGAAGTAGATGCTCTCTTAGATTCCTTAGAGGGCGGAGACAGCGTTGACCCAGAGGAAAGCTTAGGTGACCTCTGTGGAGGGTCAGAAACATCATGGGAAGTCTTATGTTGTTTTCTTCCCTCACTAGAAGAGCTGTCATGGGATCTAGCCCTTTTACTCGAATTTGAGGCCCTGTCATCCTCCTCAACCGAGGAAGATTTCAGCCATAAAAGTAGTCTTGCCTCTCTATCCCTAAGAGTCTTAGTAGGGAAAGTACAGCAGATTCTACAATCCTTAGCAACATGCTTTGGATAAAGACAGTAAATGCAGTCCTTATGCTGGTCATCAACATGGACCCTCTTCTTCTCGCAGGTCCTGCAGGGTCTAAAAAGAGCCTTCTTGTCAGACATCCTGAAGAAATGAAGTGTAGAACTGAGTAGGCACTCAGGGAGACTCCCTTCCACACGACGTGCGGTGAAAATCTGAGGAGAACTGGCTCTGCTGACAGTGTTCTAGAGGGTGCTGGTAGCTGATTGGTTGGAGCTAACCTTTGGTTCTTTTTACTATAATGATGTAGATAGGCTTCTAAGTTTTAGGCCTTTGGCTTTTCCTTGGTAGCCTACTACTAATATTTACTTATGGCACTACTTTTGTAATTTACCGTGGGACTCCCGCCTCGACGACGGGGAATGATTCAGGCATGTGAATCTATTAAAGATACCCCAATACTGGATAACCACTCCTCCTAAACTCTTTATCATGTGTCCATTTTATAAATTAGTAGGTTTCCTTGGTGCCCATTTTTGACTCCATATTTTATCATATGAATTGCTCTATAGTCAGTACACGATAAAAAACCATTGTAAGGTGCAGCTCAGTTGTTGGCTCTGCGTACCTCGGAATCTTGGGCAACCTACAAACCCTATATATCCCTGCAACTAAAAGGGTCTAGCAGACATAGTGGTATTTTGCTTCTGTATATCGGCCTTCGTGACAAAAACTTAGAGATGAAAACATCGCAAACTGCCGTTTTTTCTACTGATTTTTAATATTTTTTTATTTCAACAGTTAGTTTTGTTGGGAAAACCTTGAGGGATCGACACAAATGAACCCTTGCTGAATTCTGAATTGTGTCTATTTTTCAGATATCTATAGCTTTCTGGGATCACCCATGGGGTTCATACTGGTTTCCACCACAAACTAGAAGTAGGTAGAAAGCACAAAAATTAGGAAAAATTAGCTACCTCTTTGAAAAATGCCAAAACTGTGTTAAAAAAAAAGTTTTTTGATTCAGCTCTGCATGTTCCTGAAATCTAGGAAGATGGTTACTTTAGCACAACTAACCTTTCGTTGATGCCATTTGTAGGAGAAAAAGCACAGACTTTTTTGCAGAGCACTTTTTCCAATTTTTCCCCCCAAAACTCAAAATTTTGCTGTATTGTGACTTTTTTCACGGTCCCCTCCAATGGAATCCACAAACCCTGGGTACCTTCAGAAACCCTAGGACGTTGAAGAAAAAGGACACAAATTCGGCGTGTATACCTGGTGTGGGGGAAAAAGATATGGAGGCTTATGCAAGAACGACCCCAAATAATCAAAAAAGGGCTCTGCATCGGGGAGGGGGTGCTAGGGAGTAGGGGACAGGAGGGGTGAACAGCCGCGGTCCGTGCAGGTAACAGTGGTGGGGCCGCGAGAGGGGGGATTTCGAGGGATGATGCTGAGGGAAAATTAAATAAATAATTTTCCCTCTGCACCGTCCCTCGAAAACCCCCTTCACGCGGCCTCACCACTGTTACCTGCACGGACCGCGGCTGGGGTTGAACCCTCATCAGTTAAGGGGATAATTAGTAAATATAATGCTTTTTAAATTTTGGTCCTTTACAGACTCATAATGTAACAAATCCGATCAGCTAAACTTATTACTGATTATTAATAAACGTGTTACAAAGCGAGGTAAATGGTACGTATAAGCTGTAAACACATGTTTTCATTTCGTTACAATCATCCAGGACTGAAATTAAAGCAGTCTTCTGTTGGCAGTGAGTTATTCCTGCTATTTTACTTGATTTTCAACTTTAAAAGTGTGCCATATGCAAGCATTTTGCTACTTTAGATATTTGGAAATATAAATACTCGTTATAATGTTTCTTTATTCATGGGAAAAAAAAATGTTTTCCTAATGCAATTTGGTACACACCACAAAATCTTTGACACAGAATAATGATGATTATATTTAGCATCATTCGCATTGATATTGAGAAAATCATAACAGAACTCCCAGAATAGCTTGTGTAGAGTTAAAGTAATCGGACACTCATGATTGAAACCACACAACGTGGTTCACAAATAATTACAGTATGAAAGTGGTCGCTTCAGGCGAAGAGCAGGGCGTTGAACCTGATACTCATGGTTCATTACAAAGTCTATATATCTGTCATACTATAACCATGAATGTAAATTAGGTATGAGCAAGACCACTGACTCATTGTCAGTGAAATTGCTCTCCCACCCTCGCAGCTCCACCATTAAGTGAGGCCTGCCCCTGCCCCTGCACTCTCGAGTGTTGGTGATCGAGGCCCTCCTCCACCCGCAGGTTTTCCATGCGCCTCATCCCTGGTGGTCCAGTGGACCTCTGTCTCCTTCCTCTAACTCTGCTCTTTCACTGGTTTTTCTACCTTTTATCTTTCACCTTTCTGCACTTTTCTGCATCTCTGCTCTTTTGTGCCTTATTTCTGCTCATTTTCCCTTCCTCTCGCTCTGCCCTTTCACTTGTTTTCACTCGTTTTTCTACCCTCTTTTATCTTTCACCTTTCTGCACTTTTCTGCATCTCTGCTCTTTTGTGCCTTATTTCTGCTCATTTTCCCTTCCTCTCGCTCTGCCCTTTCACTAGTTTTCACTCGTTTTTCTACCCTCTTTTATCTTTCACCTTTCTGCATCTCTGCTCTTTTGTGCCTTATTTCTGCCTATTTTCCCTTTTTTCTTTATCCCTTATTTCCTCCCTTTACCTTTCCCCGTCGCTGCTGCCCCGCGGCCCCTCCCCCCAGCGCGACCGGCCCAATCCAGCTCCCCTCCCCGCTCCCGCCTTCCAGCTGTCCAGCCCTCCCCGACCCCTACTTAATGGCGGCCACTGCGGGGACAGGCGAGCAAGACCACTGACTCATTGTCAGTGAAATTGCTCTCCCACCCTCGCAGCTCCACCATTAAGTGAGGCCTGCCCCTGCCCCTGCACTCTCGAGTGTTGGTGATCGAGGCCCTCCTCCACCCGCAGGTTTTCCCTGCGCCTCATCCCTGGTGGTCCAGTGGACCTCTGTCTCCTTCCTTTAACTCTGCTCTTTCACTCGTTTTTCTACCTTTTATCTTTCACCTTTCTGCACTTTTCTGCATCTCTGCTTTTTTGTGCCTTATTTCTGCTCATTTTCCCTTCCTCTCGCTCTGCCCTTTCACTTGTTTTCACTCGTTTTTCTACCCTCTTTTATCTTTCACCTTTCTGCACTTTTCTGCATCTCTGCTCTTTTGTGCCTTATTTCTGCTCATTTTCCCTTCCTCTCGCTCTGCCCTTTCACTAGTTTTCACTCGTTTTTCTACACTCTTTTATCTTTCACCTTTCTGCATCTCTGCTCTTTTGTGCCTTATTTCTGCCTATTTTCCCTTTTTCCTTTATCCCTTATTTCCTCCCTTTACCTTTCCCCGTCGCTGCTGCCCCCGCGGCCCCTCCCCCCAGCGCGACCGGCCCAATCCAGCTCCCCTCCCCGGTCCCGCCTCCCAGCTGTCCAGCCCTCCCCGACCCCTACTTAATGGCGGCCAGTGCGCGGCCGCTGCGCGGCCGTGGGCGCGCCGAAGGCGCGTCAAAGGCAAGCCCGTCTGCGCCCGTCCGCGACCCGACCAGCGCCAGGAACCCTGGACCTCCGCCCCGCCAACGCTACGACCCAGCAGCACTCCACGCACTCAACCCAGGCCGCAACAACAACTGCAAGCTAGCATCACCAGCCGACTCCGACGGACCCTTCAGCTGTCACCGCTGCCGGCACACCTGCAGCACCGCCAAGAACACGGATCCAGCACAACCCGCCCACAAGAACACAACCGAACCGAAGACCCTGCAATGCATCCTCCTCAACGTCCGATCCCTCCACAAACACGCCACAGAAATCTGGGACCCCCTCAACAGCACCACCCCGGACGTAGCGTTCTTCACCGACACCTGGACCAACACCACCTCGGGACCGGACATCGCCATCGCCATCCCCCAAGGATACAAGATCTCCAAGAAGGACCGCCCCACCCGCCCAGGAGGAGGAAACGCCATCGTCCACAAATCCAGCCTCCGCCTGAGCACACTCCCTGACGAGCCCACAGAACTGATGGAACACCTTCACTTCAAGATACTGGCCAGCCCCACCGCCACCCTCCGAGGAACCCTCATCTACCGACCCCCTGGACCCCGCGGACCCTTCGCCAACTCCATCACGGACATTATCTCCCCGCAGGCCATCGCATCCACCAACTACACCCTGCTGGGAGACCTCAACTTCCACCTCGACAACCAACTGGACCCCAACACCACATCCCTCCTGGACAACCTCCACAACATTGGACTGCGCCAGATCGTGACCGAGCCCACGCACTCAGCAGGACACACCCTCGACCCCCTCTTCACTACAGGAAACTCCATCACCTTCAGCCACACCACCGAACTCCCATGGACCGACCATCGTTGCGTCCACTTCACCTTCAGAACACCCACCATCCACAGACACCAGCACCTGCTTCCACGAAGAAACTGGACCAAAATCACCGACGACCAGCTCACCTCCTCACTCAACAACTCCACCCCAACCATCGCGGTAAGCGACGACCCCAACACCGCAGCCCGAACCCTGCATAGATGGATCTCGGACAGCACCAACACCATAGCCCCCTCAAGAAAAACAACAATACCCGCGCCAAGAAAGCCAGATGGTTTACCACCGAACTTCGAGAGTCCAGAAGCACATGCCGCCGCCTCGAAAAGGCCTGGAGGAACACCAAATCCACAGAAGCCCACGACAACTTCAGAGCCGCCACCAACGCCCACCATCAACTCATCAGAGAAACGAGGAAAAAAGCGATTGAAGACAGAATCTCCACCCACGCGCACAACAGCAAGGAACTCTTCAGCATCATCAAGGAGTTCGCCCAACCCACTAGCGAGTCTACCGACATCCCTCCCTCACAAGACCTCTGCGACAAACTCAGCACCTTTTTCCACCACAAAATCAAGAGCATCTACGACAACTTCGACGAAGACAACCAACCCACTGAACCCTCACCAACCACCCCCGACACCCGGAAACCAGCGATTGACAACTGGACAGCCCTCACCACCGAAGACACACTGAAGACAATGAAGTCAATCCACTCAGGGGCCCCCACGGACCCCTGCCCCCACCACCGCCGACACCATCGCACCCATGCTCCGCCACACCATCAACCGCTCCCTGGCGACCGCCTCGTTCCCCGACGACTGGAAACACGCCGAGGTCAACCCCCTCCTAAAGAAACCCTCAGCGGACCCCACCGACCTCAAAAACTACAGACCCATCTCCCTGCTCCCGTTCCCAGCGAAAGTCATCGAGAAAGCCATCAACAGCCAACTCGCCACATTCATTGAAGAACACAACATCCTCGACTCCTCCCAATTCGGCTTCAGAAAAAACCACAGTACGGAAACCGCCCTCCTCGCCGCAACAGATGACATCCGCACCCTACTGGACAAAGGAGAAACAGTAGCCCTCATCCTCCTCGACCTATCAGCGGCGTTCGACACAGTCTCCCACCGCACTCGAATACGCAGACTCTACGACGCAGGAATCCAGGACAAAGCCCTCGACTGGATCCGCTCTTTCCTCTCCGGCAGGACGCAGCGGGTCAGACTCCCCCCTTTCCTCTCGGACCCCACACCTACCACCTGCGGAGTCCCCCAGGGCTCCTCCCTCAGCCCAACGCTCTTCAACGTCTACATGGCTCCACTCGCCCCCATCGTCAGAACCTACGGACTCAACATCGTGTCATACGCAGATGACACCCAGCTCATCCTCTCCCTATCCAACGAGCCCAACACCGCCAGACGCAACTTTCGAGAAGGCATGGAAGCCGTCGCCAAATGGATGAAAAACAGCTGCCTACAACTAAACACCAACAAAACAGAAGTACTCATCATGGGCCCAAACCCCGATGCCTGGAGCGACACCTGGTGGCCCCCGCCCTCGGAAACCCGCCAACCCCCACGGACCACGCACGCAACCTGGGAATCATTCTGGACTCCGAGCTCAAAATGGACCGCCAGATCAACTCTGTCTCGTCTTCCTGCTTCCACACCCTCCGCCTCCTTCGTAAGACCTTCAAATGGATCCCCTCGAACACCGAAAGACCGTCACTCACGCCCTGGTCACCAGCAGACTCGACTACGGCAACGCACTCTACGCCGGAATAAACAAAAACCTCACCCGCAAGCTACAGAACATCCAGAACGCCGCCGCAAGACTGGTCCTCAACCTGCCAAAACACTGCCACATCTCCCAGCACCTGCGCACACTCCACTGGCTCCCTGTCGAGGCGAGAATCACCTTCAAGATGCTCACCCACGCACACAAGGCCCTCCACGGCACCGGACCAGCATACCTGAACAGCCGACTCAAATTCCACGCACCCCAAAGGACCCTACGATCAGCCCAGCTCTCTTACGCCGTGGTCCCCCGCACCAGAAAGACCAGATCGGGAGGCCGCTCCTTCTCCTTCCTCGCGGCCAAAGCATGGAACGCCCTTCCGCTCCACCTCAGACAGACATCGCTCCCCATCTTCGCAAGAAACCTCAAAACCTGGCTCTTCGACAGACCCCCTCCTTGATGGATGGAACCTGCACACCCCTACCCCCCCACCCCTAGCGCCTTGAGACCCTCACGGGTGAGTAGTCGCGCTTTAACAAACCCCTGATTGATTGATTGATCATTCGTGGAATGGTGGACAGATAATTAAACAGTGAATAAAAATCACATTATGAAAAAATAAAAAGATAAAACGCTTACTCTGGTATTTGTCCGAAGTTTGGGACTACCCGTGCTTCTGCAGCAAATATTTTGCAATATTCTCTTGTTGTGTTTTGAATTTTGCAACTCTGTAGTTTTAAAGACAAAAACATAGCATAAGTTGTGGCATAGGTGATATTCTCCAATGAATGCCCTCTTCTTATATTTCACAGATATTTATTTGAAAGGATCTAGGCATACATTTTAGATACCAGTAGTTATCTGTGGTTTAAGTGTTGTAAATGAGCAAAAAGCTGTATTAAAGTAGCAGGATTTAATGTTCAGGGCGCTGCAAATGTCAACAAGCACTGGAAAAGCAATAGGGCTCGCATTTGCTTGAGTTAGAGCTATTGGCGTTGTAAATGACAATGAGCCATATGTATCAAAGTTAGGTTTTGCGATTCTCAAATAGCGAATTTTTGAGAATCGCTATTTGAGAATACGTAAAACGAGATGTATGTAGGATTTGCAAAAAATTTGCAGAATCCTACATATTCCTTAATTGCGAATCGTAAATTGCGATTCGCAATTAAGAAACCCTCCCCATTCATTCCTATGGGCCTAGAGGCCCATGGGAATGAATGGGAAGACATTCTCAATTTGCGATTAGCAATTAGAGAATCGCAAATTGAGAATGCAATTTCAAGGTTGCAAGGGTGTCAAAGGACACCCTGTTGCACCCTGAAATAAGCATGGGTGCACATGTGGCGCACATACATGCCCTAAGGGCATGTATGTGCGCCACATTGCACTGAAAAATGCAAAAAGTGCATTTTTCTAAGAAATCGCATATTACCACCAACTTGAAGTTGGTGGTAATTTCTGATTCTTAAGGCCAAATTGCACTTTTTGGTGCTTCTTACATTGCATTTAAGGAATCGCAATTTGCAATTCCTTAAATGCATTCGCAAAATAGGGAATCGCAAATTTTGCGAGGCAGTTTTTCCTTCATACATACCACTAAGCCAAATTGCGATCGCAAACGCTGAAATTCTGCGAATTTCAGCGTTTGCGATCGCAATTTTGTTTGATACATATGGCCCAATGTCTTTTACCCCATGTGTTATAGAGTGTATGTATGTGGTGTGTAGTGGAATTATGTGGGTTGCATTGGCATTGTTACTTGTGGAATTGTGTCGCGTGGAGTGGATTTGTGTAGTATAATTATGTGGTATGATGTGCAGTGGAATTATGTGGATAGTAATTATGTGGTATTGAGTGTAATGGAATTATATGGCATGGGATTGTGTGTTATGGAGTGTAATTATGTGGAATGGTATTTTGTGTTGTGTAGTGGAGTTTAATTATGTGGTGTGCTGTTGATTGTTGTGGCATGATGTGGAATTCTGTGGTGTGGATTGGATGTATGTGGTGTGTTATGTAATTGCGTTGTTGAGTTGAATTATGTGGGTTGCTGTCAAATTATGTGGTATGGATTGGAAATATGTGGAGTTGAATTGTATGGCGTGGAACTGTGTGGATAGCTTTGCCTTTTTGTTGATGGAAAAAAAGAAAAAGAAAATGAAGAACCATGCAGTGAAACAGATCACAAGGTGAATAGTGAAAGAAGAACTTGGGCTATTTTCTGAAAAGATACCAGCATACCACTTGTATCTTAGTGGAAAAGGCCGACATTGATGTTAACCAGAATGCCAGGGTTTGCAGCATTACTACCTAGTCTTGCAGGGCTGGCAGCATGAAGCACTATTACCCAGCCTTGCAGGCCAGCAGCACAAGGCACTACCATTCAGTCTCAGAGTTCAGGCAGTGGGCACAAACCACAACCACGTAGCACGGTGGAGTCTTCAGTACACAGAACTACTACTGTACCACTTTGGTCAGCAGAACATTGTAGGACCATTTCTTCTCACCATCCGGCAGCACATAGCACTACTAATGTTTCACATTGTCCAAAAGCAACCAAAATTAAAAGTTCCATGTTGGTTGGAAGCACACTGCCCTATCAGTATTCCTCTTTGTATGTCATGACAAAGTATTTCCAAAGTCCCATGTTGGCTGGTACTACACAGCACTACGATCCCTTCTCTTTGGCCAACACCAGTTACACCAGGTGAAGAGGTATGGCGCAGCGGCCAGGGCTGCTGACTCCGGAACACAGGGGCTCATGGTTCGATCCCCAGCGGCAGGTTAGCCCAGCACCATGTGACTCTGGGCAATAGTTCGCTTAATCTTCCCGAGGGCCCCGAGCGCCTTGACACCCTCAGGTAATTGTTTGCGCTTTACAAATACTGGTATTATTATTACTTACATGCATTAGATAGGGCTCCCACAGTTACAAATCAGCTAGAGGTACATAGCACTATAAATGTGTCTCATTTGATGGCAACAGAGATCACTAATGTCACCCGTCAAAAACGGCAGGAAAGGAAAAATAAAACGATAATAAACACGTTTTATTATCATTTTATTTTTCCTTTCCTGCCGAGTCTTTGGGGGCGGGGCATTGGGGGATGACAGGAGGAGTGGTGGGCACTCTTGTTAGTGCGTACAACTGTTTGGCTGGCTGTTTCAGGCTGGCCAAACCGTCATGCGCATTGAAGCGCTCTCCAACCCAAGCTGCGGTGCCGGGTTGAAGAGAGCAGGCACAGGCTCCCAGTCTGTCTGGGAGCGTAAATCGAGGGCGCTCAGGCCAATCCTGAAGCTGCTCTCACGTATGAGAGCAGCTTCAGGATTGGCCGCAGGGCAGTCTGGGAGCCTGTGTCTGCGAGGAGAGGAGCAGAAGAGCACAACGCGGCCGGCTGCAGGTACTTTTTTTTTGCGTTAAAATTTTTTTTTCTGTCCCGTCACCCCTATGCTCCCCACTCCTCCCGCCCGTCCACCCTGCCACTCATCCACAACACCGGCTGCTACTGCATACAGCACTACAAATGTTCCTCGCTAACCCCAAGTATTCAACGCTGCTCACTTGCTGGGAAGTGCATTACACTGCCGCAGTGCCTCATAGGCCAGCATAATATAAAACGCCACAGTGCTACAGCGTTACAATATGTTTTGTTCAATTGTTTCTGCACTTTGTAGTGAAACTGGCACATTCATTTTCACCGACACTTGTGTTCTGTCAATTTCTGAAAAGATGCCATACTTGCTGTACATATGCAACCCCAAAGGTTAAACACACCCAAACCAAGAGTATTTCGGTACGGACAGAATATGTCTCTGTCCCAAAATGAAGGTTTACCGATAAAATCACTCGCAAATCAGTAATTCAGAATTAGCTTAGATATTTTACCAAAGATTTCCGAGTGTGGGCATTAGTTTAGTTGTATTCATACATCTAACAGAGCTCCGTAAAAGGTAAGCAGTTCCATTTAGAGTCACAAGCAACACTAACATTAAGGACAACTGTCTCCAGCCAACTCTGCCATATAGGTACTGGGCGGTGGCGCACGGGAGGGAGGCGGGCATGGGAGCAGAACAGAAGTCAGCACTGTAAGAAGCTGGCTCTGTATATACTATACCAAAGTAAGGTATAGTGTGCACAGAGTCCATTGGATCCCCAGAGGCTTTACAGAGGCTAAAGTAGATAAATACTTACTCTCTTTTGTGGTAATGTGGTTGAGCAGGTAGGCTTATCAGAGGGCCGTGCTAATCATTTGGTTTTTTTTGTAAACAGATTTTATTTCATTTAGGAGGTTACATGACACTACCTGCATCTCATTATAGCATCCAGTAATAACAGTTGTTCATCTCAATCCACAAATTGCTGGTCATCTCAGGTCATATTACGTCAGCATTCAAACTCCCTCAACCCCAACTACTCCCCCCCTCCCCCCAACTGAGTCGCATCCGGTCATGGTCATGTTTTGGACCTATCCTGTTCCTTATCCAGGGACTAGTATCATGCAAAGCCTCCCAAGTGGGTCCTACTAATAATCTTCCTGAGGCAAGGTTCATGTGGAACACAGGAGCCACCTAGGTATTCAGTGAGCTATGGGCTCCCAGGTGCAGATATCGCTCTGGGTGTGGATTCTCCAGACTCAGACTCTGGATCTTTCATGCTGTCAACCACCGTTTCCCAAGCCCTGGCCACCTTAATTGAGCCAATCCCTCTACGAGCTTTGCTAAGCAAGACTCCCCCCTCAGAACCTGCCCATCTCTCCAGTTCTTTTGTCCATATTGTTATTCGGGGTCCCCCTGGGGCCTTCCAGTGTCTTGTAATTTCCCTTTTAGCTAGGATGAATACCAAGTCCTGGAACTTGCCAGGTAGGTCGCTCCCCCACCACACAGCTCCGCCTGTGCTGTCTGCCCGCTGCTCCTGTAGGTAAGATCGCCCTCCGCTTGTGGCCCCGGTGCCAGTTTTGTCTGCTTGTCTCACCTTTCCTTTCTGTGCCCCTCGCTGCCCCACTGTTGTTGTGCCCGTGATTTGCCTGCTTTCCCCCCGTTTTCCTTCTGTGCCCCTCGCTGCCCCACTGTTGTTGTGCCCGTGATTTGCCTGCTTTCCCCCGTTTTTCCTTCTGTGCCCCTCGCTGCCCCACTGTTGTTGTGCCCGTGATTTGCCTGCTTTCCCCCCGTTTTCCTTCTGTGCCCCTCGCTGCCCCACTGTTGTTGTGCCCGTGATTTGCCTGCTTTCCCCCGTTTTTCCTTCTGTGCCCCTCGCTGCCCCACTGTTGTTGTGCCCGTGATTTGCCTGCTTTCCCCCCGTTTTCCTTCTGTGCCCCTCGCTGCCCCACTGTTGTTGTGCCCGTGATTTGCCTGCTTTCCCCCCGTTTTCCTTCTGTGCCCCTCGCTGCCCCACTGTTGTTGTGCCCGTGATTTGCCTGCTTTCCCCCCGTTTTTCCTTCTGTGCCCCCGCTGCCCCACTGTTGTTGTGCCCGTGATTTGCCTGCTTTCCCCCCGTTTTTCCTTCTGTGCCCCTCGCTGCCCCACTGTTGTTGTGCCCGTGATTTGCCTGCTTTCCCCCCGTTTTTCCTTCTGTGCCCCTCGCTGCCCCACTGTTGTTGTGCCCGTGATTTGCCTGCTTTCCCCCCCGTTTTTCCTTCTGTGCCCCTCGCTGCCCCACTGTTGTTGTGCCCGTGATTTGCCTGCTTTCCCCCCGTTTTCCTTCTGTGCCCCTCGCTGCCCCACTGTTGTTGTGCCCGTGATTTGCCTGCTTTCCCCCCGTTTTTCCTTCTGTGCCCCTCGCTGCCCCACTGTTGTTGTGCCCGTGATTTGCCTGCTTTCCCCCCGTTTTCCTTCTGTGCCCCTCGCTGCCCCACTGTTGTTGTGCCCGTGATTTGCCTGCTTTCCCCCCGTTTTCCTTCTGTGCCCCTCGCTGCCCCACTGTTGTTGTGCCCGTGATTTGCCTGCTTTCCCCCCGTTTTCCTTCTGTGCCCCTCGCTGCCCCACTGTTGTTGTGCCCGTGATTTGCCTGCTTTCCCCCCGTTTTTCCTTCTGTGCCCCTCGCTGCCCCACTGTTGTTGTGCCCGTGATTTGCCTGCTTTCCCCCGTTTTTCCTTCTGTGCCCCTCGCTGCCCCACTGTTGTTGTGCCCGTGATTTGCCTGCTTTCCCCCCGTTTTTCCTTCTGTGCCCCTCGCTGCCCCACTGTTGTTGTGCCCGTGATTTGCCTGCTTTCCCCCGTTTTCCTTCTGTGCCCCTCGCTGCCCCACTGTTGTTGTGCCCGTGATTTGCCTGCTTTCCCCCCGTTTTCCTTCTGTGCCCCTCGCTGCCCCACTGTTGTTGTGCCCGTGATTTGCCTGCTTTCCCCCCGTTTTTCCTTCTGTGCCCCTCGCTGCCCCACTGTTGTTGTGCCCGTGATTTGCCTGCTTTCCCCCCGTTTTTCCTTCTGTGCCCCTCGCTGCCCCACTGTTGTTGTGCCCGTGATTTGCCTGCTTTCCCCCCGTTTTTCCTTCTGTGCCCCTCGCTGCCCCACTGTTGTTGTGCCCGTGATTTGCCTGCTTTCCCCCCGTTTTCCTTCTGTGCCCCTCGCTGCCCCACTGTTGTTGTGCCCGTGATTTGCCTGCTTTCCCCCCGTTTTTCCTTCTGTGCCCCTCGCTGCCCCACTGTTGTTGTGCCCGTGATTTGCCTGCTCTCCCCCCGTTTTTCCTTCTGTGCCCCTCGCTGCCTATCGCCATTCCCGCCGCTGCGTCCCTGCGGCCCCGCCCCCTGACTGCCCATTCGCTGCCCCTGCCTCCCGCCTCCCAGCTGCTCCTCCCTCCCACCTCCCCATAAATGGCGGCCGCTGCACGGTGAGGAGAGCGACCCTTGACCTTGCCAGGTAGGTCGCTCCCCCACCACACAGCTCCGCCTGTGCTGTCTGCCCGCTGCTCCTGTAGGTAAGATCGCCCTCCGCTTGTGGCCCCGGTGCCAGTTTTGTCTGCTTGTCTCCCCTTTCCTTTCTGTGCCCCTCGCTGCCCCACTGTTGTTGTGCCCGTGATTTGCCTGCTTTCCCCCCGTTTTTCCTTCTGTGCCCCTCGCTGCCCCACTGTTGTTGTGCCCGTGATTTGCCTGCTTTCCCCCCGTTTTTCCTTCTGTGCCCCTCGCTGCCCCACTGTTGTTGTGCCCGTGATTTGCCTGCTTTCCCCCCGTTTTTCCTTCTGTGCCCCTCGCTGCCCCACTGTTGTTGTGCCCGTGATTTGCCTGCTTTCCCCCCGTTTTTCCTTCTGTGCCCCTCGCTGCCCCACTGTTGTTGTGCCCGTGATTTACCTGCTCTCCCCCCGTTTTCCTTCTGTGCCCCTCGCTGCCTATCGCCATTCCCGCCGCTGCGTCCCTGCGGCCCCGCCCCCTGACTGCCCATTCGCTGCCCCTGCCTCCCGCCTCCCAGCTGCTCCTCCCTCCCACCTCCCCATAAATGGCGGCCGCTGCACGTGAGGAGAGCGACCCTTGACCTTGCCAGGTAGGTCGCTCCCCACCACACAGCTCCGCCTGTGCTGTCTGCCCGCTGCTCCTGTAGGTAAGATCGCCCTCCGCTTGTGGCCCCGGTGCCAGTTTTGTCTGCTTGTCTCCCCTTTCCTTTCTGTGCCCCTCGCTGCCCCACTGTTGTTGTGCCCGTGATTTGCCTGCTTTCCCCCCGTTTTCCTTCTGTGCCCCTCGCTGCCCCACTGTTGTTGTGCCCGTGATTTGCCTGCTTTCCCCCCGTTTTTCCTTCTGTGCCCCTCGCTGCCCCACTGTTGTTGTGCCCGTGATTTGCCTGCTTTCCCCCCGTTTTTCCTTCTGTGCCCCTCGCTGCCCCACTGTTGTTGTGCCCGTGATTTGCCTGCTTTCCCCCCGTTTTTCCTTCTGTGCCCCTCGCTGCCCCACTGTTGTTGTGCCCGTGATTTGCCTGCTTTCCCCCCGTTTTTCCTTCTGTGCCCCTCGCTGCCCCACTGTTGTTGTGCCCGTGATTTGCCTGCTTTCCCCCCGTTTTTCCTTCTGTGCCCCTCGCTGCCCCACTGTTGTTGTGCCCGTGATTTGCCTGCTTTCCCCCCGTTTTTCCTTCTGTGCCCCCGCTGCCCCACTGTTGTTGTGCCCGTGATTTGCCTGCTTTCCCCCCGTTTTCCTTCTGTGCCCCTCGCTGCCCCACTGTTGTTGTGCCCGTGATTTGCCTGCTTTCCCCCCGTTTTTCCTTCTGTGCCCCTCGCTGCCCCACTGTTGTTGTGCCCGTGATTTGCCTGCTTTCCCCCCGTTTTTCCTTCTGTGCCCCTCGCTGCCCCACTGTTGTTGTGCCCGTGATTTGCCTGCTTTCCCCCCGTTTTTCCTTCTGTGCCCCTCGCTGCCCCACTGTTGTTGTGCCCGTGATTTGCCTGCTTTCCCCCCGTTTTTCCTTCTGTGCCCCTCGCTGCCCCACTGTTGTTGTGCCCGTGATTTGCCTGCTTTCCCCCCGTTTTTCCTTCTGTGCCCCTCGCTGCCCCACTGTTGTTGTGCCCGTGATTTGCCTGCTTTCCCCCCGTTTTTCCTTCTGTGCCCCTCGCTGCCCCACTGTTGTTGTGCCCGTGATTTGCCTGCTTTCCCCCCGTTTTTCCTTCTGTGCCCCTCGCTGCCCCACTGTTGTTGTGCCCGTGATTTGCCTGCTTTCCCCCCGTTTTCCTTCTGTGCCCCTCGCTGCCCCACTGTTGTTGTGCCCGTGATTTGCCTGCTTTCCCCCCGTTTTTCCTTCTGTGCCCCTCGCTGCCCCACTGTTGTTGTGCCCGTGATTTGCCTGCTTTCCCCCCGTTTTTCCTTCTGTGCCCCTCGCTGCCCCACTGTTGTTGTGCCCGTGATTTGCCTGCTTTCCCCCCGTTTTTCCTTCTGTGCCCCTCGCTGCCCCACTGTTGTTGTGCCCGTGATTTGCCTGCTTTCCCCCCGTTTTTCCTTCTGTGCCCCTCGCTGCCCCACTGTTGTTGTGCCCGTGATTTGCCTGCTTTCCCCCCGTTTTTCCTTCTGTGCCCCTCGCTGCCCCACTGTTGTTGTGCCCGTGATTTGCCTGCTCTCCCCCCGTTTTTCCTTCTGTGCCCCTCGCTGCCTATCGCCATTCCCGCCGCTGCGTCCCTGCGGCCCCGCCCCCTGACTGCCCATTCGCTGCCCCTGCCTCCCGCCTCCCAGCTGCTCCTCCCTCCCACCTCCCCATAAATGGCGGCCGCTGCCGCCCGCGCAGCGTGCGCAGCGGGCGCGCCGCTGGCGCGCCGAGGCGCGCCTAAGGCAAGCCCGTCTGCGCCCGTCCGCGACTGGACCGCGCCCAGCGCCAGAACCCCTGGATCCCACCGATGCAACACCACTCGACGGACCTACGACGCCGCCACACTCACCGCACTCAATGCCGGCCGGAACCCTGCCTGCTACCGAGCCTCACCGAGACGCACCCACGGACCCTTCACCTGCCAAACCTGCCGATTCACCTGCCCCCTGACGTGCACCACCTCCGCCAAGTCGAGCAACAGCAGCAACCACCTGAAATGCATCCTGCTGAACACCCGCTCCGTCCACAGGCACGCCGTGGAACTCTGGGACCTGCTCGACGCAACAGCACCGGACATCGCCTTCCTCACCGAAACCTGGATGAACGCCTCCTCAGCGCCTGACATCGCCATAGCCATCCCGGATGGATACAAGATCACCCGGAAGGACCGCGTCAACCAGACGGGAGGAGGCATCGCCATCGTACACAAGAACACCATCCGCATCTCGACTAACTCCGACGAGACCTTCACCGCCGCCGAACACCTACACTTCCAGATACACACGGACCCCAAGACCACCCTCCGAGGCACCCTCATCTACAGACCCCCGGGACCACGCACACTATTCAGCGAAGACATCGCAGACTTCATCAGCCCGCACGCCATGCCCTCCGCCGACTACATCCTCCTAGGGGACCTCAACTTCCACCTGGAGAACAACAACGACAGAAACACCACCGCCCTGCTGGACAACCTCGCCAACCTCGGACTCAAGCAACTGGTGAACACGCCCACCCACTACGCCGGCCACACGCTTGACCCCGTCTTCTCGTCCAGCAAGCACATCTCCTTCAGCCACGCCACCGGACTCCACTGGACCGACCACAGCTGCGTCCACTTCAGCTTCAGAAAGACTGCGACCCACCACCACCCGCAACAGGCTCCCCGCCGGAGCTGGAGCAAGATCACCGCCGAGCAGCTCACCGCCTCCCTCAGCCAGAACACACCCACCGACACAACGGACCCAAACGAAGCAGCCAGCAACCTCGCCAAGTGGCTGACCGCCTGCGCCGACGACCTCGCACCACTAAAAAACCCTCCCAGCAGACCCGGAAGCAAGAAAACCCCTTGGTTCACCAACGAACTCAAGGAATCCAAGAAGAACTGCCGCACTCTCGAGAAAACCTGGCGACTCGACCAGACCACAGACAACAGGACCGCCCTCAAGCACGCCACCCGCAAACACCACCAGCTGATCCGTGCCACCAAGAAGTCGGCACTCAAAGAACGACTGGACAACAACGCCCATGACAGCAAGGAACTTTTCAGCATCGTCAAAGAGTTCTCCAACCCCAGCGCCGGAAACAACGACATCACCCCCTCGCAAGACCTCTGCAACTCACTCTCCGCGTTCTTCCACCGCAAGATCACCGACATACACAACAGCTTCAACGCACAAACAACGCACCCTACCGCCGAACCAATGCCCGCCACCACCACCCTCTGCAACTGGACCCCGATCAACACCGAAGACACCACCCGCACGATGAACTCCATCCACTCCGGATCACCAACCGACCCCTGCCCACACCACGTCTTCAACAAAGCCGACGCCACCATCGCACCCCATCTCCGGGACATCATCAACTCCTCCTTCCGCACCGCCACCTTCCCGGAGAGCTGGAAGCACGCCGAGCTTACCGCCCTCCTGAAGAAACCAACGGCGGACCCCACCGACCTCAAGAACTACCGCCCCATCTCGCTCCTTCCGTTTCCGGCCAAAGTCATCGAGAAGACCGTCAACAGACAGCTTGCCGCCTTCCTCGAGACGAATGGATCCCTCGACCCCTCGCAGTCCGGGTTTCGGGCCAACCACAGCACCGAGACCGCCCTTATCGCAGCCACCGACGACATCAGAACCCTAACCGACAACGGGGAAACAGCTGCCCTCATCCTCCTGGACCTCTCCGCGGCGTTCGACACCGTCTGCCACCGCACCCTAGTGAAGCGCCTCAGCAACATCGGAATCCGAGAGAAAGCACTGGAATGGATCATCTCGTTCCTCGCCGGAAGAACCCAGAGAGTCCGCCTCTCCCCGTTCAGATCCGAAGCCACCGAAGTCATCTGCGGCGTTCCACAAGGATCCTCACTCAGCCCGACCCTCTTCAACGTCTACATGAGCCCCCTCGCAGCCATCGCACGCCGACACAACCTCAACATCATCTCCTACGCCGACGACACCCAGCTGATCCTCTCCCTCACCAACGACCCCACTACCGCCAGAGCCAACCTGCACGACGGGATGAGAGACGTCGCCGACTGGATGAGGAACAGCCGCCTTAAACTGAACTCAGACAAGACGGAAGTCCTCATCCTGGGCTCATCACCCTCCGCCTGGGACGACTCCTGGTGGCCCCCGGCCCTGGGCACCGCACCCAAGCCAACGGACCACGCACGCAACCTGGGCTTCATCCTGGACTCCTCCCTATCAATGACCAAACAAGTCAACGCCGTCTCATCTTCATGCTTCAACACCCTGCGCATGCTCCGCAAGATCTTCAGATGGATCCCCACTGAAACCAGGAAGACCGTCACCCAGGCACTCGTCACCAGCCGACTGGACTATGGGAACACCCTCTACGCCGGAACCACAGCCAAACTTCAAAGAGACTCCAGCGCATCCAGAACGCCTCCGCACGACTCATCCTGGACATCCCCCGACACAGCCACATCACCGTACACCTGAAAGACCTGCACTGGCTCCCCGTCAGCAAGAGAATCACGTTCAGACTCCTCACCCACGCACACAAGGCCCTCCACGACCTGGGCCCAAAGTACCTCAACGACCGCATGTCCTTCTACACGCCCACACGCCAGCTACGATCAACCAGCCACGCCCTCGCCACCGTACCACGCATCCGCAGAACCACCGCCGGAGGAAGATCCTTCTCCTACCTGGCGGCCAAGACCTGGAACTCCCTCCCCACTCACCTTCGGCGAACCCAGGACCATCTCGCCTTCAGGAAGCAGCTCAAGACCTGGCTGTTCGAGCAGTAACTTACCCCCTCCCCCAGCGCCTTGAGACCCTCCCGGGTGAGTAGCGCGCTCTATAAATGCCGTGATTGATTGATTGATTGTAACCTTAGTTTTGTTGGTGTGAGGGAACAAACTAAATAGGCAGTGGGCCGGTGAGCAGGGAATGGTCTTTTCGGTGACATCTGCCACTACTCTAGTGATTTCCTCCCAGTGGTTGTGTAATGCTGGGCATGACCATATTATGTGCAGTATCTCTACCCCGATTTCCCCGCATTGCGGACATTCCCCATCCTCCCTGTGTAAGTATTTATTAATGCGCCCAGGGATAAGGTATGCCCTATGCAGGATTATGAAGTTAATGACTCGGAATCTAGCACTTCTAGACACCCTGGGGATTCTCTCGAGTATACTCTCCCAATCTTTATCGTCTATGGGGGTACCCAAATCTTCCACCTATCGGTTCCTCAAAATGGTCAATGGTTGGAGAGTATCCTCTCATATTGCCCTGTAGAGGCACATGATCACTTTAAGCTTGCCCCCCCGCCGCCCTAATATATTTGCAAGGACTATGGTTTTTTGGGCACCAAGGTACCGGCCTTCCACTGATGACGGAGGTCTGCCGTCACTGCTCTATCAGGCAGGAAGTGGCCCCGGGGGAGGTCCAACCCTGGCCGAAACTCTTCAAATAGGAGAAGCTCCCCCGATGAATCGATTCCCTTTTTTGTTCGCACCCGCCATTATCCAGTCCGCTATTCCCCTCCAATGTTCTCCATGTGGTAGAATAGTCAGCATTTTCATAGGTAAGTCCGGGGAGTATGGGACCAGGCTACGTGTCTTCTAGAGGCATCTACCCCAGCAGCATCTCCCACTTTGAGCCCTCCAGTAACATCTGGTGGACCACGACCCACCCTTAACAGCACACTCAGCAGTACATCTAGGTCTGGTACAAAAGGCCTGACCATGCGTTCCTGTGTCTGTCGCCCTGCCAACCACTCCATGAACCACTGAAGTTGGCCTGCCAGGTAGTAAGTCTTGAAGCCGGGGACCGCTAGACCTTTGTTATGCGGCAGGTGCTTTAATGTTGACAGGGCCACTCGCATTTGACCCACCCCCAAGAGTAATGATACAAGAAGAGAGTCCAACTCATCGAATCGTGTTCTCGGAATCCATATAGGCATGGTCATGAAGTAGTATAGTAGCCTAGGTAGTGCTACCATTTTCAGGAGTGCTACTCTTCCCACAATGGAGAGTGGCAGTGTCTTCCAGAATCCATACTGACTTTCAGGGACCTAATGGCTGATCCCACATTCCCTTCTAGCAAGTCTGTCTGAGAATGGGAGATCTTTACTCCTAGGTATGCTTGACAATGGGGTTTTCATTGGAGAGCACCCAGGTCCTCAGGTGGGCCCCATCTTCTGCAAGTGGGAATAGCCTAGATTTGTGCCAGTTGACTTTGAGTCCAGACAATATCCTGAATTCTGTCATCCTTCCTCTGGCTCCCTCCAGGGCATGTCCCACATTATGCAGGAAAAGCAATAAGTCGACTGCGTATAGCACAATGTGTTGGTGATACCTCCCAATATTTATGCCCTGGTATCTGCTTCCAGTCCGTGCCAGGCTGGCCAGGGCAAAGAGCAATGGGGAGAGAGGGCAGCCCTGTTGCGTCCCTCTCTCCACTCAGTACTGTTTGGAGATTGGTCGACCCGTCCGAACTCTGGCCAAGGGATCTCTATACAGCAATCGAACCCACGCCAGGAAGCCCCATCAGCTGCATTTGCTCTATACCTTCATACAGAAAACCCCTTTCAAGGCTATCGAAGGCCTTGTCTTTGTCTATCGAAAGGACAGCCCTTTGTCCCTTGCTATGGTTGTGACTTCAATTATGGACATAGGACGCCATATGTTAAGCGCTGTGCTTCGGCGCGGAATGAATCCCGCTTGGTCAGTGTAGGAAGCTGGCTCTGTATATACTATACCAAAGTAAGGTATAGTGTGCACAGAGTTCAGTGGATCCCCAGAGGTATAGCAGAAGCTAAAGTAGATAATACCTTACTCGCTTTTGTGGTAGTGTGGTTAAGCAGTCAGGCTTATCAGGTGAGTAGTGGTAAGCATTTGTTGTACACACTCAGGTAAGAAATGATGTCACACACTCAAAGACTGAATCCAGACCAATTGTTTGTATAAAAAGTTGGTATTTTGTTGTTTTATTTCTAGAACCATGATTCACTTAGTAGCAAGTAAGTTAAACTATTCATACAATGTTACTTTTCAAAAGACAGTGAATACTGGTTTGTTAGGAACATTTAGATTACTTTTGCGGTGAGAAAAAGAATAAGTTACTTACCTGTAATCCTAGTTCTCTTCCAGGGGTATACTCATCAAAGTCATAAGCACTGAATAGTCCCGCCCACGTGCGGGGACCCCGGAGCAATAGCCAATAATATGCATATACCTACATATACACATATGCCAATATCCATATATAGGTACTATGTATATACATAAATATATGCAGCCTAACAACCCATACTAGGCTGAAAAACTGCCCAAATGCACTATAAACTTCTTACATTTGAACAATAAATAAATAAATTTCAGGAGAACTTCATGAAACAGATAAGTAAACTTCTTTAGTTTGCTTTGAAACAACGCAGCCTTTATTTTCAATGGTAAAGAAGACAAGACCATAGAGGCAGATTAGCCTAGAGAGGCTGCATATAGAAACAGTAGGAGAAAACTGGCGCCGTGCCTTTAAGACCTCTTGGAACCCCCAGGCTCCCATCATGCACCACAGGTGACAGTTAGGTCAGTTCTTTTGGACGGCGTAAACAGTGTAATCACAGGATAGGTAGCATATACAATACACATTAACCTGGTAGTCACCCAGGGAGGCGGGAGGGTTGCTTATGACTTTGATGAGTATACCCCTGGAAGAGAACTAGGATTACAGGTAAGTAACTTATCCTTCTCTTCCAGGGGATACTCATCAATAGTCATAAGCACTGAATAGAGTAGCAAGCCCATCCCCATACTCTGCGGGTGAACACCAGGATATCATGAACACCAAATACAACTTATACTACCCAAACAAGTTTCTCAGGGATGCTTGACCAACCCTAGCATCAGCCTGAGTGTCAGAATCAAGACAATAATGGCGTGCAAAAGTATGCACTGAACGCCAAGTGGCAGCTTTACATATGTCTTGAATAGGTACATTATTCAACATAGCCACTGTAGTGGCTTTTCCTCTTGTCGAATGGGCTCTCGGCCTGCCTGGGAGCTGTTTGTGCGCTAGCTGATAAGATAACATAATGCATGACACAATCCATCTAGCGATAGACCTTTTAGAGGCCGGAGAACCAGTATTTAGAGGACCATAATTCACAAACAATCTGTCCGATTTACGTACAGTCTTGGTCTTATCCAAGTAAAATTTCAACACCCTTTTGAGGTCTAGCGAGTGTAGTGCTTTCTCAGCAGGTGTGACAGGGTTCACAAAGAAAGTGGGAAGGGTAATGGACTGGTTGATGTGAAACTCCGACATCACCTTAGGAAGGAACCTCGGGTGAGTCCTTAGTACCACTCTGTTTGCATGAAAAACGAGATAAGGTTCCGAGGAGCACAAGGCCTGTATCTCGCTCACCCTTCGAGCAGACGTGATCGCCACAAGAAATGCAGTCTTCCATGAAAGATGCTGCAGGGAAGCTTTGTGTATAGGTTCAAAGGGTGGGCCCATTAATTTAGATAAAACCACATTTAGCTCCCAAGGAGAAGGAGCCTTCACTGGGGGATGAACTTTCTTTAAGCCCTCCAAGAAATCCTTAACCACTGGCATTTTAAAGAAGGAAACCTGATTGGGAGATTTCCTATATGCTGTTATCACGACCAAGTGAACTTTTATGGATGAATATTGCAATCCCACTTTGGCCAAATACAATCAATATGGTATCAGTACCTGTTCCTGACCCCTTATAGGATCATGGCCCTGTGCAGTACACCACATGTAGAACCGCTTCCACTTGAAAGCGTATGTTTTCCTTGTAGAAGGTCTTCGAGCCTCCTTCAAGATCTGCATGCAGTCCTGAGGGAGACCTAGGTGTCCATATTGGATGAATTCAGGAGCCATGCTGCTAGCTTCAGGGACGGCAGATTGGGATGGAACACCTTGCCGCCCTCCCTGGTCAACAGATCTGGATAACATGGCAGCCTCCTGTGCGGTACTGACGAAAGATGAAGAAGATCCGGGTACCACCACTGGCGAGGCCAGTCTGGAGCCACCAAGATCATCCTTGTCTTGGATTCGTACAGCTTCCTGATCACTAGAGGAATGAGGGGGATCGGTGGAAAGGCATATAGTAATGTCTCTGACCAGTCTATCCATAGGGCATTCCCCTTGGAGCCTGGTTGTGGGAACCTGGAGGCGAAGACGTGGCATTTTGCGTTTCCTGCATCCGCGAAGAGGTCTATGTCTGGATTCCCCCAGGCATGAAAGATGTCTTGTGCCACCTCTTGTTTTAGCCTCCAGTCGTGCGCTTCCGTGAAATGCCTGCTTAGGCCATCTGCTTGAACGTTTAGGACGCCTGGCAGGTGGACTGCTGAAATCTTCATGCCCGAGCCAGAAGCCACCTCCAAATCGCCTGCGCTTCCAGAGACAGAGGCCTGGACCTGGTGCCCCCCTGCTTGTTCAGGTAGTACATTGTTGTAGTGTTGTCCGTCTGAACAAGCAGAGTCTTGGATGTGATGGACGGAAAGAACGCCTTGAGGGCCAGATGGACTGCTCTGAGCTCCAGCATGTTTATGTGATAGAGCTGTTCTCTCTCCGACCAAAGACCTTGTATCTGGAGTGACCCCATGTGAGCGCCCCATCCCTGAAGGGACGCATCTGTCACCAAAGTCAGTTCTGGAAGGTCCTCGTGAAAAGGAGTGCCCACCAGTAGATGATCCCTCCTAAACCACCAGCTGATGGAGAACCGAACGGACAAAGGTATGGCTATCGTGTCCTCCCAGCGATTGGAGATCTGAGACCATTGATCCTCCAGAGTTTGTTGTAGAGGTCACATGTGGAGTCTTGCATTCGGGACCAGAAAGATGCACGAGGCCATAGACCCCAGCAGAGAAGAAACTTGACGGGCCGTCGGATGAGGGCTCCGCAAGATGCTTTGACACTTGAGGAGAATAGATGACAGTCTCTCCTCCGAAGGATACGCTCTTGCGTTTACTGTGTCCAGAGTTGCCCCCAGGTAATGTATCCTCTGAGTTGGGTTGAGGATGGACTTTTTGAAGTTGACATGGAGACCCAGCCGTTGCAGCTGTCGAATGCAGAAAACGAGGTGTTGTCGCAGAAGCTCTGGAGAAGCACTTTTGAGAAGCCAATCGTCTAGGTAAGGGTAGACGAAGATTCTCTTCCTTCTCAAGAATGCCGCTACTACTGCCATGCACTTCGAGAAAGCACGCAGTGCTGACTTGAGTCCGAACGGCAGGACTGTGAATTGGAAGTGGTCGGACTGAATGCGAAACCTTAGAAATTTCCGATGCTTCCGAGAGATTGGAATGTGGAAGTAGGCATCTTGGAGATCTATGGCACACATCCAGTCCTGTTGATGCAAGTGCGGAATTATTTGATGTAAAGCCAGCATCCTGAATTTTTCTTTGAGAATGAATTTGTTGAGATGCCCGAGATCGAGTAAAGGCCTGAACTCCTTGCTGAGACCTTTCTTTGGTACAAGAAAATAGCGGGAATAGATTCCTTGACGACGTTGGCGCCATGGAACCCTTTCGATAGCCTCCTTTAAGAGTAGAGTAGATACCTCCTCCCTCAGAAGACTCACGTGATGGGAAACAGTCTTTTGAGGAGGAATAGACGGTGGAGGGGACTTGAACCTGATGGAGTATCCATTCTCTACAATATTCAGTACCCACTTGTCCAGCGTGATTTTGGTCACTCTTCCAGAAATAAACGGATACTTCCCCCCACCGGAGTGGGTAACGGAGTCAGGGGAAGCTAGGTCTCACTGCTCCTGTTGCTGTGGTTTGGTAGCTGGTGTGGACTGCCTGGAAGCATTTCCTCGCCCTCTGCCGGGACGTCGCTGAGCAGATTGAGATCTTCCTTGCTGCTGCTGCGAGGACCAGTGAGGGGATTGAACCCTCTGCTGGTAGTCGCGCCGATCATAGGGGCGGTAACGTCGCCTAAAATCTTTTCTCTTCTCCAGACCCACTGCTTTGACCGTGTCCAGCTCTGACTTCATGCGGAACATTTCGTCGTCGGCATGAGGACCGAAGAGGGAGGATCCATTGAACGGCAAGTTCAAAATCCTATGTTGCGCCTCTGGCTTCAACCCTGTCAACCTCAGCCAGGCCGACCGACGGGCACAAATGCCGTGTGAGTAGCCATGGGCGGCCAAGTCTGCGGCGTCAGCTGATGCACTTATGATTTGGTTAGACACCAGCCCCCCTTCCTGAAGGACCTCCAGGAAGGCGTGTCTGTCTTCCTTTGGGAGCTTCTCCGTGAAACGTGAGAGGTTGTCCCAAAGGGATCGGTCATAACGACCCAGCAAGGCCGTGGCGCTGGCCACCTTCATAGAGGATGCGGAGGTGTTGCACATCCTCTTCCCGATGGAATCCATTGCTTTACTGTCCTTGTCAGGTGGCACCGCTGAAGAAGTTGCTCCTGACTGATTTTTCCTGGCAGCCTAAACAATAACTGAATTCGGAGGAGGATCAGATCTCAAAAACAGGGGATCCTGCTCAGGAGCTTTGTATTTTTTCAATACCCTTGAGGGAGCGGCCCCCACCGAAGCTGGAGTTAAGAACTTTTGCATTGCAGGCTCCAGCAGGCCAGGCACCAAAGGGAGCAGCGGTCTGGACGACGCTCTTTGATGCAGCGTTTCAAAGATGATCGATGTTACCGGGGTGTGGACCGGCATTTCGATATGAAGCTTCGCTGCGCCCCTGCACAAAACTTCATTAAAGGTGGTGATGTCATCTACAGGTGATATCCGACTTGGAGGCGTAGAAGACAGCGTAGGGGAGTAGTCCGCCTTAGATGTTCCGGAGGATGAAGACCACGATGGTGACTTATGGCCTTTACTCCTGGGAGAACGCCGATGGTGCCTAGACATTCTGCTTCTGGGAGAACGAGACGCATGCCTTCTCACCGAAGGAGATTTATGCAAGATGGCTCGTCGCTCCTGCCTCTCCGAGGAATGCATGGACTGAATCAGAGGCGATCTGGATCGTGTGCTGGAACGTATGACCCTTGTCACCTTCCTAATCTTCCATTCCCTTATATCTCCCAGCCATCTAGGGGAGATGTTAGTCGGTGCAGGAGGAGCTGGAGATGGTTCAGGCGTGATCTGAACGATCTGAAGGCCCGGGGAGGAAGATGCACTTTCAGAGGCCACTTGGACATCCTTAGGAGCCGACCCCGACCTCCTCGACGTCGATCTACTCGACGTTGATCTACTAAAAGGAGACCTGGATCTCGACAATGCTCTCGACGTCGATGGAGATCCCCTCGACGTCGATCTCGCTCTTCTTGACGTCGACCTGCGCCTTGGCGACCTTGACCTTCTCGACGGCGAACCTCTCGACGTTGATCTAGGGCGCCTCGACGTCGACCTTCTGGGCGACACCTGTCTCGACGTCGAATGTCTTGACGTCGACCTTCGACGCGAATGCTTGCTCGGCATCGCAGGTGCTCTGCACGACGTCGAAGCCTGTGTGACCTTCGACGGTGGCGGCGGTGTTCTCGACGTCGGTGGTGGTACCTTCGCAGGCGGGCTTCGACGTCGTTGCTCCGACGTCGATCTCTCATCGCCTCACGTCGTAGGCGAACCAGACCTGGACCGCCTACGAGCCACCAGATGGGACTTCTCACCTGAAGCTTTCGTCTTCGACGGCGAAGGACGCCTCGACGTCGACTTCGACTCCGAACACACAGGTACCTTTGATGTTGATCTGTCCCTCGACGGCGATCGATGTTTCCGCTTCTCACCGTGATCTTTACTCCCTTTTGAGTGAGAGGAGGGTTTTTTAGCAGAGCGTTCCCCTTGAACACTTGTCGCCTTACTTCCTTTCTCTAACATGGAGTGCAGCTTGATCTTCTCCCTTTCCTTAAGGGTTCGCCTTGACAGCTTGCTGCAATGGTAACACTGGTCTGGCTTGCGTGATGACGGTAGACAAGCAATATAGACCAAGTGAGGGTCTGATTTGGACATCTTTTTCCCACAGGCCGGGCACTTATTGAATAAGGCCGGCATTTTGAGAGGAAAAAAGATAAAAATCAGGAAAAAAATCAGCTGTATATGACAGCTAGATAGCAAAGACGTCGAGTGAAATAAAAATATTCCACCCAAAAACCAGAAAAGTGATAAAAATATCACTAACTGGGGAGCTCAAACTCCAGGATCCTCATAGAAGGAGCCGGAAAAAAGAACTGACCTAACTGTCACCTGTGGTGCATGATGGGAGCCTGGGGGTTCCAAGAGGTCTTAAAGGCACGGCGCCAGTTTTCTCCTACTGTTTCTATATGCAGCCTCTCTAGGCTAATCTGCCTCTATGGTCTTGTCTTCTTTACCATTGAAAATAAAGGCTGCGTTGTTTCAAAGCAAACTAAAGCAGTTTACTTATCTGTTTCATGAAGTTCTCATGAAGTTTATTTATTTATTGTTCAAATGTAAGAAGTTTACAGTGCATTTGGGCAGTTTTTCAGCCTAGTATGGGTTGTTAGGCTGCATATATTTATGTATATGCATAGTACCTATATATATATATGGATATTGGCATATGTGTATATGTAGGTATATGCATATTATTGGCTATTGCTCCGGGGTCCCCGCACGTGGGCGGGACTATTCAGTGCTTATGACTATTGATGAGTATCCCCTGGAAGATAACAATTGCTAAACTGTTCAGAAACACTTAAAATTACTGTCAGATTACTTTTGGATTACTTTGAGATTACTTCTCTAGTTTAGCGTGAAACATACTCCTAACACAGTCTAAGCAACACAGGAAATTAGTAAGCAGGTTAACTCCTTTACAGGCATTAAGTTACTTTTGTTGCAGTACAAGACAGTTCGACACAAGATTTTTCAGAGGAAACCCACCATACAATTCTGTGGAGAAAAACAAAGTGTTAAGTTTGCAGGTAGGTAAGCGGTTTTGAGAGGGTGGTGTTTTAGGGGGTAGAACCAAGGTTCCCCAAGGTTCAGGTTGGCACTCAAAGTGCACCACCAGTGGCAGCAGGGTGCCAATGTTAGCCATTAGGGCTAAGGGGCACCTTGGTTGGGGACTGCTCACGGGCAGGCCACTCAGTCTCGGGAGCCAAGGGTTAAGGTAAGGGCAAAGGGGTCCTAGGTTTGCACCAAGTCCACACCACCAGTGGCGGAGGGATGGCTGGGTGCAGATTGCTTAGGTGGTGTCGGGAGCCCAATGCAATCCTATAGAGATTGCCAGTTTTGGATTTTGGCTGCAGGCTTGGTCCAGGACGTCTTCTGAGAGAAACCAACAGCTGGGCAGGTAAGTTGAAGGGCTCAGGGACGCAGGTGCACCTCAGTCCACTTCTCCAGGGCGCAGGGCAGCCGGATGCAAGGGTAACTTTTGAGGTCGGGTCTCACCTTACCGGGCCACTCGCGGTTGGGGGTCTCCATGCAGAGGCTGAAGGCAACGTTGGGGAGTCTTGGAGGGGTCAACCCAAGGTGGACTCGGACTCTGGAGTGCTGGGGGACCTCGCTGGGACTAGTTGGCCACTTGGACTTGGGCCATAGGCGACTGGTGCAGTGGGGGTTCCAGGCATCGAGTTTCTTCGTCCTCAGCAGGCTCAAAGTCTTTCTTTGAGTTTCTTTTGAACAAAGCTGCTGTTTGCAGGAGATCCGGTCTTTGTTGAAGGCAGTCAGTCCTTCCAGGGGTTTTGGAGGTCGCTGGCTGCAGGACAAGTCGACTTTTGGCGCATGATCTCCGGAAACTGCAGACGAGCCGATAGGGCTGGGGCCAAGTCAGGTCTTCTCTACAGTCTCCTCTGCTGTGCGACTTCTACCGCCCTTTTTCTTCGTAGGTTGCAGGAATCTGCCTTCTGGGTTCAGGGCTGCCCCCTAAATACTGTATTTAGAGGGCGTTTTAAGGGTCGCGAGGTCAGTAGCCAATGGGCTACTGACCTTAGGGTGACTACACCCTTGGTGTGTCCACCCCACCTGGGGGAGTAGGCACAATCCCTAACCCTGATTGGAGGGTGCCTGCCATATGCAAGATGGCGGGCACTGAAGGGTGTGCTTCACCTCGCCTCCCCCATCTGAAGGTTGGGGTTGGCAGAGGTGGGCACACCTTCTAGGCTGGACTCCTCTAACTCCGTCACCAGGGTACGCTGAACCCCTATGGACTCCGCCATGTACCGGCCCCTTACTACTGCCTTAAAGGCATCCCATTCCAGCAATTTGGATGATGTGTCAGTGTTATCTTCATAATAGCGTACTATCTGCTCCCTAATTTCTTCCAGGAACACCTGGTCCTCTAGTGATTCTGGCTTGAGCCTCCAGGTGGGTAAACACAGGCGGGGGGTCTCCAATCTCAGCTGCAAGGGGACCGGATTGTGGTCCAACTAAATACGGGCCAAATATTCTAAATTATAGACGAGACTATGGATGTCCGAGGTCCATAAAAAGATGTCTAGTCTTATGTATTATTATTAGTTTATTGTTTAGTTAGTTAAAACCATAACAATTTTACACACAACAATTTCCTTCATTCAAAAATTAAAAAAATTAATTTTTTTTTACAATGCAAAAACAAAATAAACAAAAAAAAATTATCATAAAACATGCAAACAGCATTAAAATCAGTGTTTCTGGCCCTGAGTTACATCTGTAAGACTCTTTGTTCCATACTGACAAATTGCACTGACAGTTCAACTAAGGGGATATCTTCTTTATTAGCCAGATAATCGTTGATGACCGTCTGTATCGTCTCCTCCTCTGTATTATGGCAAATATGTATAGCTGTCTTCCCCTGTTCAAGTTAGCTCTTTAAAGTGCTTTTACTTTCAGTGCTTGTTTATGAGTACATAAAAACTTTACCAATTTACAATTCATTTGGGGATCGGTTGGGTCCAGTCCTCTTATGATAGCAGTTCTACAAGAATTTATTCTTCTATCTAGGAACGCTCTCCTTAGGAAGGTGATTCGCGCTGGTTGCATATTCTTACAGTGACATACCAGATGAATAAAATCTTCCTTTTTACTGCCGCAAAGACGGCACTCTTTGTTCTCCATGTGTTTCCAGTGCGGTGCGTCCGCCAGAGTAGGGAACTTCCCAAACCGCAATGCCATTAGTTGTCTTTTTATATGAATAGAGAAAGTAGAATCTAGATAGGCTGCTTGTTTAAGGATTTTGTAGTTATTGATCACTGACCACGAGTGAGATCTTTGGGAAAAGATGCCTTTGTCAACTAGCAACGAATGGAATTTTGCGGCTTTATTTAGAGCTAGCTTGAAGGATGGAAAAGCCATGCTTTTATTCCAGAGATCAATAGTGCAGGTTTCCTTAAGCGCATGGCCCAGATATTGGTTTGCCGGCGAATTTTTTTCCTTTTCTAGTTCCAACCATAATGATTCATTGAGGCCATTTCCCTCTGTATTTTGTTTTATCCGGTACCACACCTTTATGTATGTATAGAGTCTGCCCCGTGTTTCATTCATTAGCCCAAATTCTAGGCGCATTTGCGCTGGTGAGGCGGTCTTGGGGAGCTGAAGAACCGTTTTATAAATACTTGTTGTTAAATTATTAAGAATCTCCGAGTCCTTCCCATGTATAGCGGCGCTAGCATAAGATAAGGTTGGCAACACTTTGGCGGATATGGTCGACAGGAGCGGCCTTAATGATGGCCCTCGCAATTTCTTTGCCAATGACCTGAATGCAAATGTTAAGGCCCCCGCTCGCTGTGTCATGTAGATTTTCTGATCACGAAGGGATAACTTGTCATCTATATAATATCCCAAATACTTGTAGCTGGATACATTCTCCAATAACTTGCCTTTTAGCCAGATGTTATGTTGCGAGGCTAGTCGGTTCGTTATAAGCATTGTTTTGGTTTTGGATGTATTGAGTTCCAGCTTATTTGTGGACAGAAATTCAGAGAGTTCGATTAATAGCCTTGTCAAACCAACCTTGGTTAGACTCAAGAGAACAATGTCATCTGCATAGGCAAGGTGCGATAGTTGCAGTTTACCTTAATTTTGTGAGTGTGAATTAATTTCATCAAGCTTTCCAGATAGGTCTGAAATGAATAAGTTGAACAGGTGGGGGGCCAACACGCACCCCTGTTTCAGGCCCATGGTAGTGTGCACTTTTCTAGAGATTCTAGCACCATCACCTAGCTTCACTCGAACCCAAGTATCTAGTCTTATGTATAAGTTATGTAGATGTGAAAAGTAGGAGAAATCTTGTGCCATTGGGTGTAGTCGCCTCCATGTATCTTTCAGTCCCCGTCTATTCTCCCAGCTTGTGGAGACACTTTTCACTAGTGTGTCCTTTATGCAATTAAAATCTCCCCCCATGATCGTAGAATGAATCGGATAAGGAGCCAATGTGCCCGATAGTCCGGTCAGGAAAGGACCCTGGTCTATATTAGGCCCATATATATTTATTATCGCCACATCCCAGCCAGCTAGTCTACCTGTCACTGCCAGATATCGTGGGTCTATCAAATCTCCTGTATGCTGCAGGGGGACCCCCGCTCTTATCCAAACCAGTACTCCCCTGGCATACACCAGAGTAGGAGGTGTAATACGCCTGGCCACGCCATCTACGTTGAAGAGCAACTCCCTCTTTTGCCAGTAGGTGGGTCTCTAGCAGGAGAGCAATGCAGACACCCCACCTATTTAGGTAGGAGAATATTTTATACCGCTTGGACATGGTGAGCATCCCCCTGATATTCCATGCGAGGATCATGAGGGTAGCTATTGGTGTGCATTGTGTGTGATCCAGTGCCAATTCCCCATTCTTGTGTTCCCCACCCTGGAAGAGAGGAGCTTGTCCCAGCCCCCGAACATATTGGTCCCTTGTATGAGACTCTCGCAACTGAAAAAAGAATAACATCCCCCAACTACCATACCCCAGGACTAGTGAGTAGTCCCCCCCCCCATCCAAACTTATGTAAACTTTACAGTGTACAATTACTCATGGAGGCATCTACGGCTCTCTTAAAGTGGGAGGTATGCAAACCAATGTCAGCCCCCGACTGTTCTACCCTTTCCAGTGTAGTCATTAACCAAAGTTGGCTATGGCCCAGGGAGACTGATTATACCCTCCTTCATCCTCCTCCATGCCCTCAGTACACTCTGCTAATAGTTTCAGACTGTCTCTACCCCCAATAGTTGCAGTCCTCATCGCGGCTCAGATAATTTCATCAGTTGTCCTGGGGGTCACTGTGGGAAGATCTTGGATGAGCTACCCCATTATGCTGAAGCTATGGTCCGAGTCTTTAGTGTTGTCTCCAGTCAGTGAGGATGTCTCACCGGCCCCGGTGGCAGTCAGCGTTGCAACTGCTGCCACCACTCTGTCTCTTTCTTGTTGAGTCTCAGCTGTGGAGGGGGGCACTGAGGATCTGGCACCCCTCCCACGATGTTGGCCGTTCCTTCTCGTTCATCGTTCTCATGGGGTCTGCTCGGATTTCCCTGAGGCGGTTGATCTACCCAGTCCCACACCTATTGTGGCGTATTGAAGAATCGTGTGCCAGTCGGGATCACCACTCTGACACGTGCAGAGAACATCATGGCGTATTGTATCTCCATCTGACGGAGTTTCTTTTTGGCTGCAAAGTAGGCCGAAAATTGCCAAGAGAAACTCAGTTGCAGGTAAGTACCAGTTTAAGACAGCAATACTTTTCAGGTACAGTATGAATGTGTTTCCAAAAGCAATAGGAATACTTTACAGTGATATTGAAAATACTTTTGTAGTATCAATCAACAGTACCAGTAACTTAGCAATGTAAAAGATAGACACTTAGTGCCTGATTATGATGTCGGTCGAAACTAAACCGCCTGACTCCTTGTCGGATTCGGTTCCGACCGACTCGCGGTTGGCGGTTCCGACCGACCGATTACGATGCTTCTGAACACCGGGCCCGATTCACAGAACTAACTTAAGACAAAATCCTAAACTTACTACCATTTTGGTATTCACAGAAGGCACTTACTCATTTTGGTATTCACAGAAGGCACTTACCCATTGATGAGTAAGTGCCTTCTGTGAATACCAAAATGAGTAACTTACTCATTTTGAGTAACTTACTCTGTGAATCGGGCCCACCGTACGGAAGGACTCCCATTGACTTCAATGGGAGCATGTTTTCCGACCGACAACACAGGCTCCTATGGGGAAAAGGGGTGTCTGCGGAAAACCTTGCACCCTGTTGCGGGCACCCCATGGTTTTACAGGGGGGTTCCTTGGATACCCCCTCGACCCCAAACCGGACGACTAAGGATGAAGGGGGGCCTGCTAGGGGCCCCCAAAGTCAGTTTCCGACAGCCTTTTGTGTCGGCCAGACCGAGTCAGAAAGGCTGTCGGAATCTGACATCCTAATCGGTCGGTCGGAAACGCTGTACGTTGAGCTGTATGAATCGGCTCCGACCAACTCTGATTCTCCGAATGCCGGTCGAAATCGATTCGGAATGACCAAACGGTTCCTCTTCCGACCGCGAGCATCGTAATCGGTCGGTCGGAAATGTTTCCGACCGAGTCGGGCGGATGGGTTCCAACACGGTCTAGGAGAATCCGACTGTTGGTCGGAAGCTTTCCGACCGACATCGTAATCAGGCCCTAAGTGCAAATATCAAGCACTGCAATGCAATCCTATGGGAGGAAAACAGTTATGCACATTTACAGGTAAGTACTCGACTTACACATCCAGTCTTCGGGGTTCTGGACCAACACTGGGCAAGGGTCAAATCAAGGTAGGTACAGCACAGCCAGCGGCACTGGGGCAGCCGGGTGCAGAGGTTACTGAGCCCAATGTTAGTCAATGGAGACTGGGGGCACCCACAGAGGTGCTGGTTGCAGGTAGGTGCCCACGGTTTCAGGACACAGGCCCTGGGGTTTAGGCAAGGACAGGGGGTGGACACAAGACAGCACCAACCATACACCACTAGCGGCACAAGATCGGCCGGGTGCAGGGTGCAAATGAGCATAGGGCACCCAATGCAAGTGAATGGGGAATCTCTGTTGCACAAAGAGGCTGCAGGCTCGGACCAGGAGGCTGGACGAAGGTAACCAACAGCTGGGCAGGTAAGTAGAGGTGTCGGTGGATGCCTGGGCACTGTCAGATGGGCTCCCCAAAGTCTGGGGGCTGAGGTTGCAGTGGTGCCAGTCTGGGTCAGGGAGACCCTTCAAGATGAGGCTGCAGCCGTCTTCGTGGAGTCCAGGAGAGTTCAGCCACCGATGATTTCGAGGTCAGGATCGCTGGTAAGGCTTCACTGGGCTGGTGGGCCATTCAGACTCAGACTGTGGGCGTTGAGTGCAGAGTAGTCAGGCGTTGCGGTTCGAGCTGGATCCGGAGTCCTTGGAGTGGGTTTCTTGTGGACAGAGGAGCTGTCCTCAGGAGATCTGGTCTTTGTTGAAGTGCAGGTAGTCTTCTTTGGGTTTCTGGAAGACGCTGGCTGCAGGACAGGCGTTGTCTTCTTTGCAGAGTCTTTAAGCGGGAGGCCGGTAGGGCTGGGGCTAGATCAATAGTCGTCTTTAGGCTTAACTGCACGGCGTCTTCTTCATCCTTCTTCCTCTTAGGTCGCAGGAATCGGAGGATCAAGGTTCAGGCATGCCTATAAATACTGAATTTAGAGGTGTTACAGGTACTGGCAGGTAGTAGCCAATGGGCTACTTAACTTTAGGGTGACTACGACCTTTGTATGCCACCTTCCCTCGGGGGGGAGAGTGAGGCATCCCCAACTCCTATTGGCTAAAATCCTTCCATCCAACATGTAGGATTTTCTAAGGAGGGAGTCACTTCAGCTCAGGACACTTTAGGGGAGACACATCTCTCCTGACTACTAATTTTCCTGCCGACCTGGCCGCCAAAAGTGGGGCTTGGTCAGAGGGGCGGGCATCTCCAATAGTTGGAGAGGCCCTGGCTAGCATAACAAAGGGCAGGGAGCCTTTGAGGCTCACCACCGTGAATACTGTTCCTGCTTGGGGGTAGGTGAGAAGCACCTCCACCCCCAGCAGGCTTTGTTTCTGACCCACAAGAACCCAAGGCTCCCACCTCAGGGGGTCAGAAACATGTCTGTAAGTGATAGGCTGGTGCAGACCAGTCAGCTGCACACCAGTGAGTTAGTAGTTTTTCATGGGGCATCTCTAAGATGCCCTCTCAGTGCATTTTACAATAAAGCTAGCACTGGCATCAGTGTGGGTTTATTATGCTGAGAAGTTTAATACCAAATTTCCTAGCATTCATTAAAGCCCTCATGGAACTGTGGAGATCACAATGACAAACTCGAAGCCCATGTACTCAATATGGCTTCACTGCACTTACAATGTCAAAAAATGGACTTAAACACTATAAGGGCATATTGATCATGCAACTATGCCCTCACCTGTGGTATAGTGCACCCTGCCTTAGGGTGGTGAGGCCAGCTAGAGGGGTGACTTACCTATGCACAGGCAGTGGTTTGTGGGCATAAGAAACAGGGATGTATGCCATGCCGACTCTTCAGTTCTAGTTGCACCAAAACACACAGTCTGCAATGGCAGAGGGCATGTGCTTGGTGAGGGGTCTCTGAGGGTGGCACAATATATGCTGCAGCCCTTAGAGACCCTCTCTGGTCACAAGGCCCTTGGTACCAGGAGTACCTTTTACAGGGGACTTGTATGTGTGCCAGAGGTGTGCCAATTGTAGAAACAAAGGTACAGTTTTGGGAAAGAGCATAGGTACTGGGAACTGGATTAGCAGGGACCCAGTGCACATTCAGTAAAAGTGCATCAGATATCAGGCAAAAAGTGGGAGGGTATCCATGCAAAAAGGGGCACTTTCCTAAAAGCACCCAGCAACATTTTAAGGGTGGTCGTCTGAGGTTAGGTGGTATCTCTCCTCCCCCCACTCTGGCATGACCCAGACAAACTCGCTTGGTGCAACAGTGGCAAAGGGTGGAGCAGGGCGCCGAGCGTCGGATGGTTCACACAGGCGCACCCACAGTGGCAGCACAAGGCAGGCCTCACAGCAGGGTTTCCTTTAATATTCAATACCTCCTTTCCCCTTTTCGTGATAGATAACGTGACTCAGTCTATCGTGGTTTGGGCACAATACAGCCGTATACTCAGTAAGTGCTGCCGTCTGTGTCGTTTTTTGACATTGTGTAAACAGGATGAGTATGTAGTTTGTTCTATGTTGATATGTGTCTCTCTTGCAGCCCTTTTTGATATGTTGTTGCTCCGCCTCCTTCCCGGTCGATGAGGGCAATTATTACTCTTTTGACAAGGTATCTACTCACAAGGATAGAGGATTTATGTTGTTGTGCTGTTAGCCTACTCAAAAAAATTAGAAGAGATTCAAAGAAATGTTTTTAGTATGTTTTTAATAATAGACCCACGTTCCATGTCCTATAATGCACTCTCCAATGTTTTTTCTCAGATTTGAAGTCAATAAGTATGTATTATAGAATTGTATATACATGCCTATGCCCTTCACCAGTAGTTGTAGAAAGAGTATTATTCTCTGAAAGATATTTGTGTGCAAATAATATACACAATTTTGATGATACCACATCACATTATGTCTTTTTGTTTTAAGGGGACATCATGTATTAACCCTAGATGAATGTGCAAACAGCACTAAAAAGACTGAGTTTCAGGGGGGCAAATTTGTTCCACCAGGTTTAGCAGGGATTTGACAGGTAAAACTGGTCCTGAAGAAAGCCGTCGACCCTTGTGACGCAAGCTGGATGAAACATGTCGACCCCTATGTTTTGACCACTTATAGCATGTATAGGACACCTAGAGGCCCTATTGACATCCTCCTGATTTTTAACCTTGCGACTGTTCCCCTTTTTATGTTTGTGATTAAAAGTGCTATCCCTAGGGGTCAGTAAGCAATTTTAATTCACTTGAGCACAGATCCCACCATGTCTCTCAGGATAGAGACTCAACCTCCTGGTAGAGGAAAGGCCTAATGATGACGAAATGCACCACAAGTACGGCAGTGATGAGAACATAACACTGAGGAAATTGATCATTGAGGGCTTTACTATCTATCAATGGAGAGACTCTAAAACACAGACAATGGTGCGGTTGCATTCTTTTTCGATTACCTCCATGTGAAATATTGGAAGCAGAGTGCATCTCGCGTAAAACGCTTCTACCTCCCTCTTTTGATTTTTTTGACTAAGAGCAATGGTAAACATCAATAAAGTTAACTCTTCTATCGTGTGTGCAAGCAAATCAAAATTATCATGAAGAGAAAACGTCTTTGAATTCATTAGTGCAAAGCCATTTCATGTTATTCCATCTGGGAGCTGCGGTCACAGGTCGTTAATATTTATATTTGATGATTTTTACAGCACTACCATTTTGGAGTCAGACAGCACTGCATGACCTACATCCTCTGCTGTGCACCCATGGACTAGACTTTGTTGAGGTGGCGGAAAGGACACAGAAATGGTATGGATCTGCCACGACAAACAACATGTATCTGCACATCGGCGCCTCCTACTCTGAATGACTTGCTGACATTCCCTCTTCGGGAGATTAAAGAAGGAGGCCGCAAGGGGAGTTAAGCCAGAATTGTGCCAAAGGATGCAAACCTCCATATTTCGGGTCATTATCTGCTGATTCTACAGAGGTGAGTGTTGAAGACATGTGGCCCTGCAGTCCGGGAATTCTGTGACTGCAAAGACATCTTGAAGATTTAGCAGAATTGCTGCCCTTTTGTGTCCTGGAGTTGCACGGTGGTGCCAGTGGAGCTGCTGGGCTCCAGGGTTATCTGTATTGACTCAGAACCTCACAAATCAGAGCGGTGAGTCTTGAAATAAAAAAAGCTTTGAGGCGGTGAAGGGCAAAGGGCAGGGCACCAGCTACTGATGGCCTGGAAATAGTTTTATTGGGAATTAAGGGACATTATGGTTTCACATCTGCATTTACTATAAACTGAGGCACCTATTCACAAACTGCAGTTTGTAGCATGTTTACTACTACTACAGAACAAGTTAATTATCTTCAGTAACATCTTATCTGGTGGAGACTCCATCTAGCCGCAGATTCCTTACCTTAGAATAATCCTGAGGGTAAACATCATTTACCACAAAAAGTTTTCCCTTCAGGGAATTACAACGCGGTTGTTACAACGACCGCGTTGTAACAATGCATACCATTACTCCGCAAGTCGAAACAACGACTTGCGGAGGGAGGCAGAAGGTGTTGGATTTAAAATCCAACACCTTCCCTACTGTCCGCACAGACTGGAGTTGGAATAGTAAATTATACTATTCCAACATCCAGCGCCCCCCTCCGCAGAGTCGTTGTTACGACTTGTGGGATAATGGTATCGCGTGGTTACAACGCGGTCATTGTAACGACCGCGTTATATTCCCTGTGGGAAAAATAAAGCGTTAAAAAGAGGTATATTCAATCCTGAGGCATCAGAATGGATCCAGGAGGTTTTTCATAAGCAGTACCCCTGCGCGCTGGTAGGTGGCGTTGTCTGGCTCCGCGTGGCATTGTCGGCGCTGGAAGTGACGCACACGGTGCCTACATATGCGCCACCCGCGGCTGCGGACGTCAGTTTTTTTTCACGACTTCTCACTCCAGAAGTGTGGAGCCACGAAGAATACTGACCACCAGTATATTAAGCTAGGGCCTTTAAAAGGGAAAAAACCCATCACTCTGAAATCCGTGCACAAAGCGCGGAGGATGGGTGGGTCGGTAAGGGATCTGTCGCTAGATAAAGTCTCTACCAGATAAGGAGTTACCGAAGATAAGTAACATGTTTATTTGATAGAGACTTCTAGGCGCAGATTCCTTACCTCAGAATAGGTACCCAAGCAATACCTCCCCGGAGGTGGGGCTGCTACACGGATTAGACTAGAAAGTTCTATAGGACCATATGTGTTTTGTCGGACCTGGCTGTACATCCAGTAGTTCTTCATAAACATCTACAGGGAAGCCCAACCTGCTGCCTGACAGATTTCCAGGACAGGTACTCCTCGAGCTAATGCAGTGGTCGCAGCCTTAACTCTGGTGGAATGAGCTCGCAAACCTTCAGAAAGTTGCTTTTTGGCCAATGCACAGCAGATTTTGATGCAGAGCACGATCCATCATGAGATTGTCCACTTTTGCACTGCCCATTCCTTTTCTGGCTTTGATGTACCCCACAAAGAGTTGATCATCCACCGGAACACTCTTGTGCGGTCAAGGTAGAACAACTACGCTCTTTTTGGGACGGCCGATGGAGTCTCTCCTCTTCTTTAGAGGGGTGAGGGGGGGGGGAGGCGTAAAAGGTAGTTAGGGTGATGGACTGGCCTACATGAAAGGGAATTGCCACCTGCGGTAGGAAGGATGCTTTAGTCTGAAGGACCAGTTTATCTGGGTAGATGGTAAGGTACAGAGGCTGAGATGACAGAGCCTGTAGTTCACTGACCCACCAGGCAGATGTTATTGCCACTAGGACGGCTGTTTTTATGATAAGGAGCCTGATAGGGCAGTTGTCCTACTGTGGCATAAGGAAAGGATCCAGTGGAAACATATGCTGCAGACCTTTGAGAAACATATTTACCGTCTGGGATTTAACAAGGGATGGCTGATCTGGCAACCACAGAAATGACGCTATGGCAGACAGATAACCTTTAAATAGGCCCAAAGCAGAGCTCTGCTGGGCCACGGTAAGAATAAACAAAAGCGCCTGGGAAAGCGATGCAGATAGAGGGTCAGCTCGTTTATCTGTACACCATGCCACAAGCTTGCTCCAACAGCAGGCGTATACCGACTTGGCGGAGGTACGTTTGACTGCCAAGATAACATTGCGGACTTCGGGTGGAGGGTCAAAAGCGGTCAACTGTCGCCACTCAATCTCCACGCATTAAGGCAAAGCATTTTCAGGTTTGGGTGAGAGCTGCCTTGGAAACTCCATAGCGCAAAGCTGCTGACATTTTGCATTGACGGCTGAGTTATCTTCCCTGGCGTTCAGAGAGCCTGCCAGGTGTTCAACCACCAGGGTTATGTCCCGACGTTCCAGCCATGTCCAGAGGCGCAGAGCCTCTTGACAAAGGGTCCACGCCCCCCACCCTGCCCTGTTTGCTGCAATTCCACATGGCGGTGGTGTTGTCCTTGAACACCTGTATCAGCCTTCCTCTGATTGAAGGAAGAAAGGCCTTCAATGCCAGGCGGATCACTTGGAGCGCCAACAGGTTGATGTGGATTCCGGATTCCGACTGAGACCAGAGTACTCTGATCTCCACCTCTCCCAGATTGCCGCCCCAGCTGAAAAGTGATGCATCTGTCACTACAGTCAAATCTGGTTGGGGAAGGGAGAGGGGTCTGCTACAGACCCAATTGCGATAGTTAGCCACCACTGCAGGTCGTTTTGAGTTCCAACCGAGATCTGGACCACATCAGAGAGATTCCCCTAATGCTGTGCCCACTGGAACTTCAGGTCCCACTGCAGAGCCCTTATGTCAGCGGGCATGTGTCACAAGAAGGATGCAGGAGGCCACGAGGCCCAAGAGCCTCAGAGTCAATCTCGCCGGAATCCAGGAAAGAGGCCGAAACATTGGTATCATAGCCAGAATATCCTGCACTCACCACTCGGGAGGACAGGTCAGAAACTACACTGAATCCACATCAGCTCTGATTAAAGGCAGTGTGTAGGAAAGTAAGATCTGCTTTCATGGTTACCCCCACTTTTCGCTGGTGTCAGTATGTGTTTTTGACTAGTTTGACTGGGATCCTGCTAATCAGGCCCCAGTCACTGTGCTTTCTCCCTAAATTGACTATGCTAAGTTCTTCTGTACATCCACAATTGGCTACTGGTGTACCCTTTTAAGTCCCTAGTATATGGTACTAAGGTACCCAGTGCATAGGTACACCAGGGGTCTCCCATGGGCTGCAGCATGTATTGTGCCACCCATGAGAGACCACTCAAACTGTGACTACAGCCCTGACATTGCAGCCAGTGTAAGCTGGTGCTAACACCACTTACGACAGATATACATTTTCCTATATCTGAGGTCACTACACTTAAAACCTATAAGTCACCCCTAAGACAGGCCTTTCAGTCCTTAAGGCAGGGTGCTGGGTTATAAGTGTGAGGGTGCCCCAGCATAAGCAGGACACCCCTACAAACCCCTGGAGTTGATTCTCCAGGCTTTGTAAGTTCGGCCTATCGTTTCGATACATATATTAGCCATCCGTCATTACGCGATGGTTAACTATGTAGTGGCAGTGCCAAACCTGGGCGTGTTTGGCATCAAACATGTTGGAATCAAACCCCAACACCGTATGATTCCATGCACTGGGGGACTCCTCCGGGAAGCCTCTAGTACTCCCGGTAACAGTCTTTCAGGGTCTGCCAGCAGGCTAGTGCTGCTGTCGACCCCAGACACGATTCTGCCCTCCTCTTGCTAAACTTAGCTCTAGCGCGAAACTGGACAAAGGACATGGGAGTACCCTCCCCTCTGTCCAGCCTCTCCTCTGGGAGAGACTCCTGAGTTGTCAAAACCCCTTTGCTAGGGTATTTAAGGTCTTACCTGTGGGTGGGTCCTCAGATTTGTTGTGGGACAAGACTGAAGCCTGAAATCACGTTGCTCTTCGACCGTCTGGACACTTGGACTTCGCTGGATGTCGCCTGGAACCGAGACTGCATCAAGGAAGACTCCTGCTGCTCCTGGTCTCGCTGTTCTGTAAGTCTTCTTCATCATCTGTATCTGTGCTTCTTCCATGATCTTCAACAAACGTGTGGGCAACAAGGACACCCGTAGGAATCGCCCTTGGAGTGAAAGAGTAACTCCCCTGCATCTACAGTCACCACAACGAAGCTGACTAGACTGCTGCTCCTGACGTCCCACGGACTTCGAAAGGCTCAACAACACAGGTGGTTATTCTGCAACTCCCTCAAGGCCTGACCTGTCCTCTCTGCAATTTTGAGGCCAGTATCCCTTGTCGAAATCACTGGGACCGAACCCCTCTGCACCGCATCAACTTGCCCTTGCCAAGGCTTGTTGGCTCTGCACTCCAGAGATCTTCAGGCTACAAGAAGCTACAGCCTCCAGCATCTCTTCCAGCCAAGTACAGCATCCTCACCTCATCCTCTGCGCCGTGGGCCTTCCTTCTTGGTGAGCTGCTTGAGGCCCTCTTGCTACTCCCATGCCTTCAGCCTGAGCGTCCTCTCAAGGGTCTTCTTCTACTTCAGTGGGCTCCCCTGCTTGCTCGGGGCCTGATCTGACTCCTCTGCTTGTGGCGAGTCTCTTGGACCTTGCTGGTCCCAACATTGCTCCTTTGGTCCTTGCAGCTGCCAAGGCTTGTTGGTGCTCCTGCGGGACACCGACCCCCCCAGTTCTTGACTTTCGACGTGAAATAGCTTGTGTACGGCTCCTGGTCTTCCTCAGCGTAGCCTGGTCCCATCAGCTGCAGCGACAAGGTCACCGTCAACTCTTCTGAACCATCCGACATCGGTGGGCACTGCTCTTCCGTACCTACTGGTCACCTACGAGTAGCATAGACTCTGTCCCCTCTGCTTGCAGATTCTTCACTTCAAGTATCCACCCTTGAATTCCACGGACTCTTGCATCGTCTTCTCCAGCGACATCTTTCCTGAAGTTGTCCATTGTGGTCTACGGCAGTTTCCAATGTCACTTCGCACCTATGCACCCGGCTTCCTTGGTGTAGGTATCCTGGTTCCTGCGGTATCCACGGGTGGGGTGACTCTCCAATCTTCTGCCGTCCACGGGGTTTGTTCAGGGTCCACTGGGAAGGGTCCTTCTTCTCCAAACCTGCAACCGCGACTTTCACGTTGACTTCTATTGACACATGGCTGTGTTTCCACTCTGCACACAGCCTCCGTGGGGTTCCTGGGTACTTACCTTATGTCCTCAGCTTCTCTGAGTCTTCTAGTCCAAGTCCTGACGTTGGTCGCAGTTTTCATTCCACTTTTTTAGTATATGGCTTGGTGTTTCCCTGGAGACCACTGTATTTTGTGCTTACTTACCTGTTTACAATTGAAGTATTATTGTGTATTTGTGTTTATATTTCCGGGTAGGTGATATACCAATGTGTTAATGAGTGTTGTGTAATAAATATATATATATTTATATATACACACTGTGTGGTTCTTTTTCGTTTAACCTACACTACATGATTAGATCTGGTAAAACAAGCTGTTTAACACTCCTTCAAGATAAGCCTGAAGGCTGCTCTCCACAGCTACCACTTTGAGAGCTTTCTATGGTTATCAAAGACCACTAACATCATCATAAGGGTTGCCTGGATTAGTGCAAGGTGCTTCACTTAAATAAGTGTGCACCATATACTAAGCCAGCCTCCTACATTGGTGTGCAGCAGTTGGGATTTAAACCTGCACTGTTTTACCAGCTAATCTAGGAGTGGTTAAATGAAAAACCATCACTAGCATAGGCACATTCCAATGCCTCTAACACTTCTACAGGGAACTTCATCTCTAGCAAGAGGGAGGACTCCTTAGAAAGGGAATACCGCCTGCTCAAACTTGAGAGAGCTAAGCTCAGGCTCAAGCAGGAGTAGTTGGCCCTTGATAAGGAGACCCTAGAAGTACAAAAGGTTAGAAAGAATTCGGGACTAGGGTCCCATGGTGGCAGCACTAGTGAGCCTAGGATCAGGGAACAGTCCTTTGATACTAGGAATCTAAGCATGATAGTCCCTCCTCACCAGGAGGGGGATGATATCTATAAATTGATCACTGCCTGTAAAGGGCCTGTAAAGTACAGATGGTCCCTCAAGGGCAGTGGGCAGCTATCCTGTGGCTCTCCTGTAATAGCAAAGGTAGAGACAAACTTCTCACTGTGAAGGAGAAAGATGCTGACAACCACACAGTCTTGAAGAGTGTCCTCATAGATGGGCTTGATTTAACCACAGAGCAATACAGGGTTAAGTTCAGGGACACACAGAAGGCACACACCCAAGACTGGGTTGATTTTGTAGATAGTGCTGTTAAGGCTCTGGAAAGCTGGCTTCATGGAAGTAATGTGCATGACTATGAGGGATTGCACAATTAATTGATGAGGGAGCACATCCTTAATAACTGCCCAAATCAGCAGCTGCACCACTACCTGTTGGACTCTGATCTGACCTCTCCCCAACAATTGGGAAAGAAAGCAGACAAATGGGTCCGTACCAGGGTCAAGCAGAAAAACAATGCTTGTGGTGGTGACTGGAAGAAGCAAGATTCTTTTAAGGCCACAGAGAAGGGTGGGGAAAAAGGTAAAGATGAAAAGGAGTCTTCACAAGGTCCCCAATAATCTTCCTCTCGGGGTGGGTCCCAAACCTCCTCTTCCTCTGTTAAGAGACCTTGGTGTTACTTATGTAAGGAGAAAGGCCATAGAGCAAGGGATGCCAATTGCTCTAAAGCTAACACCAAAGAAACTACTACTACTGCCCCTAAGGCAACTAGCACACCTAGCAACCGTAAAAGTAGTAGTAGTGCTTCCAAGGGATTAGCAGGGTTAACCTTGGGTTCTGAAGTGGGTTCTGGCCTAGCCAGAACACCCACTCAGGCTGTCCTCGTCTGCGACAGTGGCATGGACCTTGCTACTTTACTTATAAGTCGAATTAACTAGTGCAAGTACAGACAGCAGCCTCTGAACAATGGTCAGGAACCTGTGGCATACAGGGGCCAGTGTCACTATAGTGAAAGAAAAAGTTGTGTCTCCTGATCAGATCATACTTGGTCAACTTTACCAAGTGACCAATGCAAGCAATGTCAGGACTGATCATTCCTTGGCAGTTATAAATCTCAGTTGGGGAGGGGTAACTGGCCCTAAATGAGTTGTGGTTTCCCCAGACCTACCTGTGGACTGTCTGTTGGGGAATGATTTAGAAACGTCAGCCTGGTCTGAAGTGGAGTTCAGGACACACGCAGAGGATGGGAATCTCTGCAAGTGCATTTGCTGTTACTAGGGCCCACCCAAACAGTTAGGCACTGAGGGAGATCTGGATCCTGGAAAACTGGACCAGCTAGCTCTTAAGAGAAGGAGCAGTAAGGGTAAGGAATTATCCTCCTCTCTGACTTCCGGTGAGGATCAGGCTCCTGAGGGAGATGACCTAAGCCCCTGTGAAGGAACTGTCCCAGAGGAACTTGGGCTTGGTTTGGGGAAGGGGGCCCTGCCGGGGCAGACTTGAGTCTGGAGCAGAAATCCTTTCCCTCTCTTGAACAGCTCAGACAGCAAGCTGCTCCTGAGGAAGCAGGGAATGTCAGTGGATCGCATAGGATCAATTGGGAAGTTGTGCTCCTTTTTTCTGAGTGTAGAGACCCCAAGACTGGTGCCACCAGGAGGTTGATTATACCTCAGAAATTTATGGGTTTTAATTTGTCCATGGCACATGACATTGCCCTTGCAGAACTTGGGACAGGCTTGTCCCTCACTTTCACTGACCCCACTTGTCTGAAGAGACCAAGGAGTTTTGTCGCTCCTGTGTCACTTGCCAAGCCAGTGGCAAGTCAGGTGGCACAACAAAGCCTTCCTTAATTCCACTTCCAGTCGTTGGGGTTCCCTGTGAGAGGGTAAGGATAGACATTGTTGGTCCCTTAAACCCTCCAACAGCATCTGGACATAGTTACATACTAGTGATGGTGGACCATGCCACTAGGTATCCAGAGGCTATTCCGCTTAGGACCACTACAGCTCTTGTGATGGCTAGGGCCCTTCTGCGAGTCTTTTCCAGAGTGGGGTTTCCTAAGGAGGTCTTGTCAGACAGAGGTTTAAACTTCATGTCTAGTTGCAAAACTGCAATGTGGAAAGAGTGTGGTGTAAACTACAAGTTTACTACACCTTATCATCCATAGTGCAAGGGGCTTGTTGAAAGGTTCAATAAGAACCTAAAGGGTATGATCATGGAACTCCCAGAAAAGCTCAGGGGAAAAAGGGGTGATTTACTACCCTGCCTTCTCTTTGCCTACAGAGAGGTTCCTCAGAAGGGTATGGGCTACAGCCCATTTGAACTTCTGTTTGGACATCCAGCTAGGGGCCCATTGTGTTTGGTTAAGGAGGGATGGGAGCAACCTCTCAAACCTCCTAAACAGGACATTGTGGACTATGTCCTTGGCCTGCGTTCACGCATGCCTAGGTACATGAAGAAGGCCAGCAAAAACCTTGAGGCCAGCCAGGAGCTTCAGAGAGCTTGGCATGACCAAAAGGCTGTACTGACTGTTTACCAGCGAGGACTGAAAGTGTGGGTGTTAGAGCCTGTGGCCCCAGCAGCTCTCCAAGACAAGTGGAGTGGCCCCCACACTATCCTTGAAAAGAAAGGTGAGGTCACCTACTTGGTTGACCTAGGCACTCCAGGAGGTCCTCACAGAGTTCTTCATGTGAAACGCCTAAAGTCTTTTATTGACAGGGCTGACATAAGCTTGCTCACTGCAACTGATGAGACCCTCTCCCTGATCTCCTCTCTCAGGACCCTGTTGATGGGTCAGTTGATGGAGTAGCCTTGGCAGGCAGTGTAAATGATCAGCAGCAAGCTGATTGTAGGCAAGACCTCAGTTTCCCAACTTGTTCTCTCTGACTCCCAGTCAAACCACCTGGTGTACCCAGGAAGGGGACACAGGTGACATTCTGCCTGTCAAGAGTAAAATCTACAGACAGCCTGACCATGTCAGAGACTGCATCAGGACTGAGGTCCAAAAGATGCTGGAGTTGGGGGTTATTGAACCTTTGGATAGCCCTTGGGCTAGTCCTGGAGTCCTGGTGCCAAAACCTCACAACCATGATAGTAAGAGAGAGATGAGGTTTTGTGTAGACTATAGAGGTCTCAATGCAGTCACTAGAACTGATGCCATCCAATTCCCAGGGCAGAAGAGCTGATTGATACTCTGGCCTCTGCCAAGTATCTCAGTACATTTGACCTGACAGCTGGTTACTGGCAAATCAAACTCTCTGAGGGTGCCAAACCAAAAACAGCATTTTCAACCCCTAGTGGGCATTATACATTTATTGTGATGCCTTTTGGTTTGAAGAATGCACCTGCCACATTTCAGAGGCTGGCAAACAAAGTTCTAACAGGTCTGGAAGCCTATAGTGCAGCATATCTAGATTATATTGCGGTCTTTAGCTCCACCCTGGAGGATCACCTGGTCGACCTCAGGGATGTTCTGGAGGCCCTGCAGAAGGCAGGCCTCACTATCAAGGCCACAAAGTGCCAGATAGGGCAGAGCAAGGTTGTGTACTTTGGCCACCTTGTAGGTGGAGGCCAGGTTCAACCATTGGAGAGCAAAATCCAGACCATAAGGTTGCTCCCACTACCCAGGCTCAGGTCAGAGCTTTCTGGGCCTGACTGGGTACTACAGGAGGTTTGCTAAAGATCCGTAGTGACTCCTGTTAATGTTCTCACCTCCAACAGAATGCCTAAGAAAGTTCAGTGGACAGTTAGCTGTCAGAAGACATTTGATGGCCTGAAGCAGGCCATGTGCATTGCTCCCATTCAGCAAAGTCTTGATTACTCCAAAACCTTCATTGTCCAGAAGGTGCTTCTGAGATAGGGGTAGGCGGAGTTCTATCAAAACCTAATGCAGATGGTCAGGACCAACCAGTAGCTTTTATAAGCAGATGGTTGACCCCCAGGAAGAATCTTTGGTCAGCTATTGAGAGGGAGGCCATACCTGTTTGGTACTCACTTCATTGTTCAGACAGACCATTAGCCCCATTTATGAGCATCTGAGAGGGAGCCAGGTGTGACTTCGGCAAGTTAATAGTGAACCCTAGCGAGTGCAGAAGTTTTACCATAGTCTAAAAGTGGGAGACAGCTGTCTGGGGAGAGCTTGCCTTCAACAGCCAATAGTTGTGGTAGGAAAAGAATGGAATCTCTGACCTCCGCAGATGAGCTGCAACCACCACCATCCCTTTTGTGAATGGCCGAGGGGCGCTGATAAGGCCAGAGAGGAGCACGGCGAACTGAAAGTGTCCTTGGTTGACCGTGAACCGCAGGTAGGCACTCCTGAGATGTGGAAATAAGCGTCCTGCAAGTCCAGTGATACCATCCAGTCCCCTGGGTCCAGAGCAGACAGTACTTGTGTGAGCAGTTTGCACTTCTCCTTTTTTATAGGACAAGACTGAGAAGGCACATGTCTAAAATAGGACAAAGGCCTCTGTCCTTTTTGGGCACCTGAAAGTAGCAGGAATAGCAACCATGACCTACTTCTGATGTCAGCACCCTCTCGATGGCTCCCGTGGTCAAGACAGCCAACACTTCCTGACGGAGCAAGGAGAGGTGGTTCTCCATCAGCCGGTCGTAAGTGGGTGGCATGGGTGTGGTGATCCCAAAGGGGAGGAAGTAGACTCTTTGGACATGCTGTAAAACGGAAAAGGTCGGATGTTGTTGACCTCCAGTGGTGCAGGTGATGGTGTATCCTGCTCCCCACTGGATGCCCATGGTGGTCTGAGGGCTACTAAAGGGGTTTGGAGGCTGTGGCTGCCGGGGGGTGGTTGACTGGCCCTACTTCTGGCCGCCTGTCCCACGTGGTCTGTTGGAACAGTGCTCTTGGACATGAAAAGAGTATGCTGGCCGGGGTGGCTGGGCATGTAAGGACGCAGTTGGAAGCCCCTTCCGTTACCACGAAAGGGGCAGAAGGTGGACTGGGGTCGGTGAGGAGCCATGGAAAGGACCAAGGACATGGCCATAGCTATGCTGTCCTTAAACCAGTCAAGCACTGAGTCTGCCTTCTCTCCAAGCAACGAAGCAAGGCTTGGACATCCCCCGAAAAGCCAGTGGCTCTCAGCCAGGCATGGCACCTAAGGGCCACCGATGATGAAATCTCTCTGCCCAGCAAGTCGGTTGTATTCAGCCCACATCATATGGTTAACATGGCTGTGTCCCTCCAATCAGAAATTGCTTGAGAGAATAGGGCTCGGGCCTATTCTGCGACCATGGGCACCACATGCGCAACCGAGTGCCAGATGGTATGGGAGTATCGGCCCAAGAGGCACGCAGTGTTCACCGACCACATCGTCAGGCTGGCTGAAGAGAACATCATCTAATCAAAGGTATCCAGCCTTTTGGATTCCCTGTCTGGTGGAGTAGAAGGGAATGCACCGGGTTAACTTTGGAGGTGGAGGCCTGGAACACCAACCTCGAAGGAGTGGGGGGGCTGAGTGAGAAAACTGGGGTCTCCTGGGGTGGGGCAATGGTGGTGGGCAATTGTCTTATGCACAGGAGCCCCTGTACAGGGCTTGGACCAGGCCCCGAGTAGGACATCAGTAAGAACACCACTGAATGGGAGTAACGGTTTGGTTGGGCCAACTCCCGAATGAAGGACCTCCTTCAAAACATTTGTCATGACCACTGAGGGTAGCATAAGGTTCAGAACCTCAGATGCCCTCCACCCCACCATTGCGTATAAGGCACCCTCCTCCATAGCCACGGTAGGGGGGGAGAGCAGGCCAGTGTCTGGGGAGGTGTCCAGTCCACTGACATCTGCCAGATTCTCATACCAGCTGTCCTCAGGGTTCGGGATCTTCTAAATGGTATCCATAAGGGTCCGCAGGATCTTCCCATTCATCTCCCAATCCAGGGCGGTCATATGAATAAGGCACTGGCTCTGTCTGGGCAGTCTGCTCCCCATCGGTGCCGGAGCCGGCGCTGGATGACGCCCATCCGGCTACCTGTTGAGGATGACGATGGGGATGTCGGTGCCAGGGGCATCAGCACTGGAGCCAGCGCAGGGGAAGGTAGAGGTGGCTCATCCGGCGCTGCTCCAGATCCAATGGGTCCGACTGGCACCTGGGGGCAAACCCGCCGGTGGAAGACCATGGGAGCCCTTCCTGAGCCCGCAGGGCCCAAAGGCGCTCCAGCAGGGGTGGGCCGTTCAAATAGGAGGTGCATGGCCTCATAAAATTCACACAACTGGGCGGGGTTGCTCTGGCTCCCGGAAACTCTGGGAGATGCAGAGACGGCCCAGCCGCAGGCCTCAAATACTGATGCTCCCTTGTCTCGTCAGATGATTTCAACAGATGTGGTGAAGTCAAAGATCTCTTTGACTTCTTGCTCTTCTTGTGCTTGTGAGATTTCCCCAGTGACCTTGACTGTGACGACGAGCACTTGGAGTGGCTCTGCAACCAATCTTAGGACCTTGCTCTCGACTGAGATCTTGAGCATTGCGGTGTCGAGCAGTGAGGAGCTTGAGGGACCATTCCCTCAAGGTCTTGGGGTGCGCAGCAGTCAACACAGGTCTTGGTGACGTGGTCTCATCCAAAGCACCAGAGGCACACTAAATATGGGACTGTCACAGACATCTGCCAATGATAGGCACCACATGGCTTGAAACCAGGTTTCCTAGCTGACATCCTATGCACCGTGAGAAAATGTCTTGAAAAAATCTCAACAAAAAGTCCAAAAAAAGGTCAGTCAAAAAAACCGGGGATAGCTCTTTTCTGGATCCGTGGTGACAAGCGCGGAAACAAAAGAACTGACGTCAGTGTGCCGGGGGCGAGGGGGGGTTTAAATGATGCTCTTCACAAAGCTACGAGTGTGTGTAAGTATGGAGTGGTTGAAAAATGGGGAATACTTACTACAATATAGGTGGGGTTTAGTTAGGGTTATGATGGATTAAGGGAGGGTTTAGTAGGTGTTTCGTCAGGGACAGATACTTACCCACAAAAGAGTAAGCCCATTCCTATACACAAACTGCACTTTGAAAAATACTATAACAAAAAATGACCCACAACAGAAGTAAAAGTACACCAGCTCAGAACTGTCCAGCACCACACATGACCAACCACTAGTACTGCAACACCCTCGCCAATAAAATAATGGAGGTAAGGACGTAAAATTAAACCCCATAGGAAGTAATGTCAAATAAAACTAAATTATTCAAAATTGTTAAAACTTTTTTAAAAATCTACCTAAAAGTGAAACATATGTTTCATTTTATTTAAATATTTTAGAAACTTTTTTGAATTTAAAAGTATAAAGTTGATTTTAATTCAGATATAAATTCTATATCTTGTTTAATAATTTTTAATACATAAAACAATATAATTTTCTTACTTTCGGTGTATTTTTTCATTTTAAACTTAATTTAAATTATTACATTCAAAATAATTATAATTAGAGGTTACATTTCAATCAAGCTATTTATGCTGTAATTATTTTATTTTGTGTTACATTAAAAATGAATATTTGAAAAGCAAATTAATATTTAGCATAAAAATATTCTGATAACGGTTTGCAAGTTAAATTAAAAAAATCACTTTTCCATACATATTGGCATAGGCAAGTAGGGAAAAATGCTTCAGCACTATTAACTTACATTTTAGTTAAATATTTGATTAATTTAAATATAATAAATTTAATTACTTTATTTTTAAATTCATTAACAAAACAATCCACCTAAAGTAAAACAATAATATTTTAATATGTATTAGTAATTATTAAAAGTGATGTACAGAATTAAAATAATTTCATTATATTTTAATAAAAAATAATATTTCTATTTTTTAAACTAAAAAAGGTTATTAATATGTGTTAAAATAAATTAAAAATGTTTTATTTTGAGATGCATTTTTTAAACATTAAATTAAATGATTTTATATTCTTAACTATTTTGAATATTTTAATTTAATTTGATATTATTTACTATGGGGTTTTATTTTAAGTCCCTACCCTCTATTATTGTCTATGGGAGGGTTTTGCAGTATAAGTAATTGGCCAAGTGTGGATTTACTACAGCTTTGTTTTTGGCTACAGTAAAGTTACAACCGTAAATTTAGATCTATCCCTTGTTTCAGTGGGTGGAGACATAAGACTTCACTTTTTAGTAACTTTACTCTCATAAATGGTGAACAGCCCAAAAGTAGTAAAGTTACTCAAAGGTGTAAAGTAAACTTACATGTGTAGTTTTACTCACGTGTAAGTTTGCTTTTATGAATAGGCCCCTGAATCTTTACTTACAGATTCACTGTCTCAACCCTCAAAGTGGTGGCTATAACAGTCATAGACAAACACTGGCAAAGCCAACAGGTCTCGCCTATGCAAGAGCTATTGGCTTTTTTGGCAGTGTGTTTTAGCCATTTTGTACACCAGCGTGGCTGCTGTTTAGCATGGCTAAGTGTAAGTGATGTGGTGTCGGGTAGATTGGAATGTAGTAGATTGGGACAGAGTAGAATGGGGTAGAATGGAGCAGCGTGGTGGGGTAGACTAGGGTAGCGTGGAGAGGGTAGGTTAGTTTAGAGTACAGTGAAGTGGGGCATATTCGGGTAGCATATGGAGTGGGGTAGATTGGTTTAGAGTAGAGTGGGGTAGACTGGTTCAGAGTAGAGTGGGGTAGAGTGAAGTATTTTGTCGTGGGGTATATTGGGGTAGAGTGAGTTAGACTGGAGTGGGGTAGATTGCAGTGGTGTAGAGTGGGTAGATTGAGTGGAGAAGCGTGGGATAGACTGTAGTAGAAAGGGGTAGATCAGACTGGGGTGAGGTAGATTGGAGTGGGGTACACCCTCACAGCAGGGGACTGGTAATGATTGGCTGGTTTTAGGATATTTGGCTAAGCTATTCCAAACACAAATGTGCCTGGTTCACTGCAAGTACTTTTCTTAGACATTTGTTGAGAGGTAAATTTGGCCTTTGCAACATAGATGTAGCCCAAACTGTTGTATGCCCAAGTTTTGGGGTGGTAGTGATAACCCATTTCTTTACAATTCCTAGTACTAACGTTTTTGTCACTTGTAAACACTAACTGTAACAGAGGTTATTATTACCCAATGTAATGCTCCTCATTGTATCCACCTAGGAAGGATTACACAGGGATGAATTGACCTAATCCATGTTTTAACATTCATGGACAAATTCAGCATATTTATGAGTTGGACATGGTCAACCATGCATGAGCACAGTTCAGAGGTATTCTTGAGCACACATTTATCTGGAAGTACTAACATGATTCAAACACATCTGAAGGTCACAACAGATCACAACAACAATTTCTTCACTTGCGGAGATACAATGTCAGTTCTAAATAGGACTGTAATGAACAGAAACTGCCAGCATACTCTGAACTGCAGTTGACAGCATTCCCAGGACTGTCTTAGAAATCATTAAGGATATAATCTCACAGAATTCCTTAAATCTCAATCCCAATCAAAATGAGATTCAAGCACAGTAGACAGATACCTGAAACTAGGAAGTCTATTCTGGAATTTCAAGGTTTTGAGATAGAAATAAACTAAAAGCAGAGTAAATTATCGCCTCCAGATCCAACCCTTCATGCTTCTCATGTTAAACTTCTAAATAAATACTCTCCCTTCAGTCAGACATAGGGGCCGATTCCGATCTCGGTCAGAGGCGCACCCAATAGCATTCGGTCGGGAAAAAAGCCATGCGAAAGCCTGTTTCCCGACCGATCCGTACACAGCACACCGAGCGAGTAAGTACGATCGCACAACAGCAAAGAATCCGGCCGGGCCGTACTCACCCAAACCAGGTCCTGTTCCCCGACCGAGGCGAATCCGGAAACGCTGAATCGAGTCGCACGGAAGGGAAAATGCAGCTCCGTCCGGCCGAGCAAGTCACGATGCGCTTTCCGTGCGCGCCCGAACCCGTCGCTACGCACGGCACGTCAAAGCATCCGGGAGAGGCGCACATAAGCTCCGATTCGCGCCACAACCACGATCCACGGCTCCGAGGCGAACACGGCAGCGACGAGGGCGACGCCAGCGAGCGAGGACGAAGCGGCGACGAGGACGAAGCGAGCGGCGAGGACGGCAGCGAAGCAACGAAAGGACGAACGACACGAACCAACCATGAATCCCTTCGTCCCGATCATACCGATATTCTACATTTACTACCGGAACAGGCACGGACGCGTACGGCGCAGAAGGTAAGCCAGACACCAACCACAAAACACATACAACACGTACACGACACATCACACACACACAGAGGGATGCAGAATATACTTACACCAGCAACAGCAACACCATAGAGGCGGGATGGCCCATCACCAATGCCACATATGCACACAGGGGCCTGAATGCGCACCACCACCACTACCCAGGGGGCTGGATGCCTACCACTACTACCACCCTCACCCAGGGGGGCTGGATGCCTACCACCACCCTTAGCCAGGGGGGCAGGATGCCTACCACTACTACCACCCTCACCCAGGGGGGCAGGATGCCTACCACTACTACCACCCTTACCCAGGGGGCAGGATGCCTACCACTACTACCACCCTTAGCCAGGGGGCTGGATGCCTACCACTACTACCACCCTGAGCCAGGGGGGCTGGATGCCTACCACTACTACCACCCTTAGCCAGGGGGGCTGGATGCCTACCACTACTACCACCCTCACCCAGGGTGGGCAGGATGCCTACCACTACTACCACCCTTACCCAGGGGGGCAGGATGCCTACCACTACTACCACCCTGAGCCAGGGGGCTGGATGCCTACCACTACTACCACCCTCACCCAGGGTGGGCAGGATGCCTACCACTACTACCACCCTTAGCCAGGGGGGCAGGATGCCTACCACTACTACCACCCTTACCCAGGGGAGGCTGGATGCCTACCACTACTACCACCCTTAGCCAGGGGGCTGGATGCCTACCACTACTACCACCCTTAGCCAGGGGGCTGGATGCCTACCACTACTACCACCCTTAGCCAGGGGGGCTGGATGCCTACCACTACTACCACCCTTACCCAGGGGGGCAGGATGCCCTACTACCACCCTTAGCCAGGGGGGCAGGATGCCTACCACTACTACCACCCTCACCCAGGGGGCAGGATGCCTACCACTACTACCACCCTTAGCCAGGGGGGCTGGATGCCTACCACTACTACCACCCTTACCCAGGGGGGCAGGATGCCTACCACTACTACCACCCTTAGCCAGGGGGCTGGATGCCTACCACTACTACCACCCTTACCCAGGGGGCTGGATGCCTACCACTACTACCACCCTCACCCAGGGGGCTGGATGCCTACCACTACTACCACCCCCACTCATAGGATGGACAATGCATGACACAACCAGCACACCACAACCTAGGGAATGCAAGAAGAAGACATCCCCCAACACCATGACAAGCGTGTGTAGACTGTGTCAAATGCCTACAACACCGAACATGACTTTGAACATACAATGTGACCCCCTAGCACATGTGCCACACATATATGTGTGTGGCACCCACAATCCAAGCAGGCCATGACCATTGTGGCAATGGGGTCCAAACCCCCATCATCACAGTGACCAAAATGTAAGTGTGGGGTCCATAGCTGAAGCACACTTTGAACATTGTGGCAATGGGGTCCAAACCCCCATCATCACAGTGACCAAAATGTAAGTGTGGGGTCCATAGCTGAAGCACATTTCGAACATTGTGGCAATGGGGTCCAAACCCCCATCATCACAGTGACCAAAAGGTAAGTGTTGACAAAGAAAGAGGTGCAACTGCCAAACTGCATGGATGATTCCTGGTCACAGAACAACAAACACATCAGTGGCAAAGTAGTGTATGTGTCCCATTGCAACATAAATTGGGGAGCCAAATCCTGCAGTGCAAATAAGACATACCTTTGGCCATGTGCAGACAAACAACACCCATGGGGGCTGACACCGTCAACAATCATCAATGACACAATGACAGAAGTGACCATCAGAATGCAGACCCACATATTTGCACCAATGGGCACACACATGCAGATACCCTGTGGAGACTGCAGATGTAGAGGTGAACAGATACCATACCATGGCAGCAATGGGACACACAAACCATGATCATTGTGCTGACCGATGACCTAGGAGTCCCAGGGACAGCAGGAAACCCACCAAACTACATACAGCCAATGGCACACCCAAGATATGCCAATGCAGTGGTGCAGATGCACAAACACAAACAGGCAGACCCACACTGCACATCATACACAACAGGTGAGGGGGTGCCAGTGTCCCCAGGCAACCACACAACACATGAGGAGACCTGAATACCAATCATACAGATGTGCATACAGTGCCACACAAAGGTAACTCATGGATCCAAATCCCCTATGTGGGCAAGCAGGCATTGTCAGATGAGAGGAGCACAAATCACACATGTCACACAGGCACGTAGGGACAGCAACTGACACAGCAAGACACAGACACACCACAGCACCACCCCCAGGGCCCCCACAATGTGGTGACCCTGGGCTGCATTACAATCCCACTGTGATGACAAAGCTAAATGTGGTTCACACTGTGAACCACAGTCATGTGTACTGAGCAACTAACTACCATCACACCTACACAAGCACAAATCCAAACAGCATGGCCAGTAAGCCAAGGCCAACATGGAGGCAGGGGCCTAGCCGGGCAACAACTCTCATCTGCACACACTCAACACCACACCCCTCGACCTCCAACAATGTGCAGCAGTGAAGCACACATGCACTGGTGACATTGCACATGCACCCATGACTATTCCAGGGTGGTGGGTGGGAACCAAGGTGCAGAAACACATCACACATGGACACTCAACAAGACTCCTGAATGTCTGACACACTGCACACTACGCTGTACATGGACATGACGGCAATACCACACCAACCAATGGGATCCCAGCCACAGTCACACACCAATGAAGAAGCCAAGGTCACCCACAAAGAACACACATAGACAACAACCAACATTGCAGCCCGGACCCTGAGGAGTGCCAGCAGTCACACACACAACGTGTCACAATCACTGAAAGATAACACAAACTGGAAATCACATGACAGGGGCAAACAACAAGTGCCAAGGAAACCTGACTGTGACCCATCTGCGTCTGCACACAAACTCAGCCCTGACAGCAAACACACCTATGGGTGACACCCTGATGACCAGTAATGTGCCATGCACCCACATCACAGAGAACCCAGGGAGAAGACTTTGGGGGAACATAGCTCAACTCAGCTAGCATCACAAACAGGTACAACACTAGGGATCACAGCATGCACAGCTAAACGGAAGTGAACACACAGACATGCACATACAACACACACCTTGGGCGCAGGCAATGTCACAGGAGTACACACTGCCATGAGGGGACTCCACTCCTGTGTGAGGAAAGCTGTGCCATATGTTGCCTCAGTAGGGCCCCATCATGTCAGCTGAGCACTTGGTCACACAATCAACAATTAGCACCAAATGAGGGCTCCCGTCACATCAGCCTGGTCATGGAAGTGCCAACGGAATCATCAGCACAGATCCAACACACTTGTATAGCAATGTTGCACTGACAACACAGATGAGTCCTTCCCCATTGATGCCCAAACCTGCATGTCCACTGGAGATGGCCACACGGTCAGGAAGTAGGCGAATTGAACAATGGCAGGCACAACAGATGTGCAGGGGTGGAAGCCACAGATGTGAAATAGCCAATCTAAGTAGGAAATCCCATTGCCAAATACTGAACACATGACACCCTCAGATGCTGCTATGGATGACATGGATACACCACAGGATAGGACACATTCCCCCTGGACCACATGGGTTCCTGCACAGTAACACTTCATTATCATGAGACCAAATATCACCATCACTGCAGCAAGGGCATGGTTAGCATCATCAACATCATGTACATCAGAAGCAAAAGCACTAGAGAACAGAAAGTTGCTTTATTCAGCATATGTGGCATTAAAAGTAGAAGTCCGGTAGAACATAAACAAAGGCCAATGGCCAGTCCATCAACAAAGTCACAAGTGGGTGACAGTGGCAGATGCCACCCTACACATGCCTGCACAAAACCAGGGACAATCCACTAGGAGGGGCAACCGGGGGGTAGGCCAGGCACCGCAGGGACAGGATCAGGGCTCACCAGGAGGAAGCAGGGAAGGGGTGGTGGGTGCTGGAGAGCCACTGACAACTGCAGTGGAGGTGTCTGACATGGTGTGTGCCGGCACAACTGGGGGGCATGGCTCAGATGTTGTGGGTGCCGGCACGACTGCAGTGGACCCTGCAGATGGAGTGGACAGGTCCGCCACTGCAGTGCCCAAGTCAGACAGGGTGGTAGTGGACTCCACTGCAGTGCCTACCACCAGGGGAGGAGAATGGGGAACAGGCAAGGTGGGCTGGACAGAGGGGAGGACACCCTCACCACATCAGTGGCACAGACAAGCGCAGCGGGGGTGTGGTGCCGGGAGAGCAAGTGGCAGGGGAGAAGGCCGGAGCCTCTTGGGGATGGTATATCTGTGGGTGGGGAACCTGGGGCAGGGTGTGGTGGGGGCACCTGTGGAGTGGGGGCCTGAGGGATGGAGGAAGGAGACCTGGTGCTTGAGCTGCAGGGCGGCGGCGGGGTCTTGCTCTTACCACTCCGGGGGACTTGCGGGTGGGGGCCTCAGTCTGTCTGCGCCTGGGGGAGGGTGTCCGGGGGCGAGGGCACTCTGCTCCGTGTGGGGGGCTTCCTCTTCACCCTGGATGCTGGAGCAGCTGGATCGGAGGAAGAGGCCGAGGTCACTGAGGAAGAGGCGCTGGGTCTTTGGGGTTGCAGGTGAGGCAAGGGAGGGTGCTTTGGAGGGAGAGGCAACTGAGGACTGCGCAGTGCCCGTGGATGCGTGTGTGTGTACCAGGGCCCCATCCCCTGTGAGTCTGGTTTCAGTCCCCTGACTGTGCGTGCGTGTGCGTTTTGTTTGTGGCGTGTGTGTCTGTGTGCTGGACGTGTGTGTGCTGGTGTGTGCCTGTGCCGGTGTGTGTGTGCTTGGGACGGGTAAGGTGCTGGGGAGTGTGGATGGAGCAGAGGCAGGAGGGGTGAGGGACTGTCTGAGGAGGGACACTGCTGCCGTCAGGGAGGAGTCCATGGACCTATTGCCCCTCTGTAGGTCAGACATGCCCGATGAGATGCCCTCCATGAGACGACACCAGCTGAGTCAACAGTGCGGTGTGCGCATGGAGGACACTCAGCATGGCTGTCTGCCCTACATGGAGCTGGCGAAGGAGGTACACAGACTCCTCACTCAGGGCAGCAGGGGACACAGGGGCAGGGGGTGCGGTGCCTGGCCCAAAGGAGACACGCTCCCGAACATGGGAGCCTCCACGGACCTGGGAATGGGAGCCGATGGGAGGGCGGTGGTGGTGCTGGTGGTGGCGGGGACAGCAGCACTAGCTGGGGTGTGGTGGCTGCTGACACCCGCCTCCACAAGGAGTCATCCTCCGAGTTGCTCTGGTCCTCAGCTGAGGTGGATGGTGCTGAGGACTCCTCGGTGTGGCTCCCCTCGCCCTCCGTGCCACTGGGTCCCTCCGACCACTCCTCGGCTGCTGACCCAGTCTGGCTCTCTGGCTCCTCCTGGTCCGTGGAGCTGTCCCCTTCCGTGGCCGTGGATGTATCTGCAAACAATGGGAAACAGACAGACATCAGTCACCTGCACCAAACGCACACACCACTGTGAGCACAGCACATTACAGAGCAAGCCCTGGCATCATTAGTTGTACATTGCTAAAAGTGCCCTAACTGAACAGGAGAAGCCAATTGTCAGTCTGATGCCAAGCATGGCACTCACATCCCACATGGCCTTGCACCCATCTGTCTGGTGTCTGTTGGATTGCAACACCCCAGTGTGGACACATGCACCAAGTACACAGTAGTTGGACAGTGCAGAGGACACGGTGTGGCATGTGGACATGCACACATCACAGCTCTTGCCACTGAGTCAGTACAGGTTTCCGGATGAAAGGGATGCCCAGAGTCAAATAGGAAATGCATGTGATGCATACCAGCGACAGACACCATGATGCACCCATGTCCTGATAGCCATCGCCACAATGGTGTGCATGTAGCACATGTCACTCCCCTGCAGGACCACCAATAAGTTGACACATGCCATGGCAGAGGCATGACTGCTAAGTCATACATCACTGTCTCAGTGATGTATGACTTGGCAGCCAGACAACAACACTATGCACTGTGTCACAATAGTAGGTCATGGGGAATGCAAGTCCTGGAGCTGCACAAGTGCACATGTACATCCCCACACAACACATCATCTTAACCCTCATCTGTCCAGGTCATACCTATTGGACATATGGGAGACCTGTGACACTACCCTCTGAACCTGAGCCCCTCACAATTTGCTGTGAATGGGGAACAGCTGCCTGAACTTCACATTCGCATACCCCAGTCTGCACGGGCAGCTGATCAAACACCTATGTGACACACAAGTATCGTCTCCTATGGTCACATCTCCAGGGGCATGCTGAGCCCCTACCAAGAAACACCCCAGCAGTCCTGGCAACTAATCCACAGCACACTGACACAGAGGCAGACACCTGAGGGTCAAATCACTGTGCACAATGTGTCAGCTGATACACGGGAGTGGGAGTACAGAGTGCATTGCATGGCCTGGAGTAGGCATGACTGTCCTGCTCCACATGAATGAGGATGTGCCCTGGACAGTGGATAGCTGGCTATGTATGTGTGACACACGTAATCTGCACACTCCTGGGGCCCAAACATTGTTCCCACCCGCTGCATGGGCGTGTGCCACATACCCCAGGCACATGTGGTGGCTCAGCTCAGCAAGTGGACCGCATATCAAAGCAACACGCAGATCACATGTCCAAACACAGGCGTTGTGTGAACAATGGACCCACCCATGATGCCCACAACAGAGTTAGGGAAACAGATGCTGTCCCCCACCTTTAGTGAAGCAAACTGCAAGGACACAGTCCCAAGTGACACAATTCCCTGAATGTAAGGGCCACACCTGGGTATCAGATGAGCAGTGGGCAGTGCACAATAGAGGGACATGGCTCCTGGACAACATGACTGCTGCACTGTGGCAGTTGAACCAGGCCAGAGGAGGGCACAAAGCATGTAATACAGAGTTCACAGTGCAGTCTTTGACTCACCCCCTCCTTGCTGCTGTCTGGCCTTCAGCTGCCCATCCAGGTCTGGAAACACCACCGCCAGGATCTGGAGCATGTGGGGGTCAGGGTCCGTGTTCCGCCCCTCCTGCGAGGAGGCGACAGCTTCAGCTGGACCCGTGCAATCCTCCGGGTCCAGCCCGAAGGTCCTGCCACCTCTTCTGGCAGTTGCGGATCCGGCGCTTGTAGACCCCCACGGACCGGACAGCCCGGACGATGTCCTTCCAGATCTCCTGCTTCCGATGGGCATTAACCTGTCAGGATGACAAAGTGAAAAGGCCATTACTACACATGCAACATATCCGTGCATGACACAGTTGTATATACATGTCTCAATCACAGGGGCACATGATGTACACAGGCAGTGCAAAGCTGCCCATGGACAGTTGCCAGACGTCACTACATGGTATCATTGCATGGGAAGTAAAACCTTGTTCAAATGCACTGTCACTGCACCATACCTGTCCAGTGCATGTCACTACACACTATGGGGGTGACAACTACTCAGTGAGCCTGCTAGCCAGTGGCGTGCAGACTTTCAGCCTTGCTAGTCAGACAAAA